>BMAT01010303.1:41095-53616 GCA_019649035.1 Elysia marginata | reverse complement strand
CCCAACTATAGGCAGTGAAATATCTTGTCAGTATGCTAGAGTGATGCACTTTATTTGCTGCTCCACTGTGAGTTCAGAAGGTAATTTGGTTGGTTATAGCCTTTTAGGGAAGCCGTGTAAGAGCATTTTAGTGGATTAAGAGCTAAATAAAAAAGGTTCTTTATTTTTGCTTCTTGCTTATTTTGTTGCAGCAGTTGGCAGGCATCATTGATAGCTATTTGAGTATCAAGAGACTTTTAAACCCTGATTGCAAAGTTTGCAAATCAATGGGCTGAGGCAATTTGTTTCATGACACCAAATGAAGCAGATTTTGTCATTTTGTCATTCAACATAAAACTTGTCAAAAGTGTTATGCTGAGCAATTAATTCTTTAAAGCTACTATTAGTACCTTAACATTGAAAATTGCTGAAAGCAATAGTTTAAAAAGCTTTTTTGGCCAAACAAGCCAGAAACATACCTAACACATAATTTTTATATACTTGGTGGAAAAAATTTTTTTCCATTAAATATTTATAGACTACCTGCAAGACATCCCAAACTCTTGGGGGCTCTCCAACTGCAACTTGCCTTACCTTACCACAAACTGTGTACTTGTCTGACTTTCATTATCATAAGCGTATAAAAATGCCTTAAGACGGGAATGACTTGAAAGCTAAACCACTGGGTGGCGACTTTAAGAGTGTTCATTTATGTTGCCTGATCTGCACAAGGCAAAAGGGTTAGTTTTTTATCAAACATCACTTGACCCTGCTGAGATTCAGGTCAGCCTGATTAGTTTTTCCCCTTTTTTAATCCTCTAGGTATGCATGGACCAAAAATGAAATTGACTTCCAGCCTAGCGGTAACAAAGCTAGGATTGTTAAACTACCCAACTCTGGAACCTTAGTGTTTAACAGCCCCAAAGATGAAGACGAGGGGCTATATCAGTGCCTTGCTTACAACAGCTTTGGACGATCGGCCACTGTAAAGATCAACATGAGAGAGGCCAGGCTGGACCCATTTCCGATTTCTGATGAGGTGACCCACCGGCCAGAGCTTGGGAAGTCTCTGACCTTGACTTGTGTGCCTCCTGATAGTATACCGCAGCCACAAGTGGTCTGGATTGTAGATCAGCGGCTCGGTGGCTTCTCTGTTATTAACTATGATGCTCGCGTCACCATGGACCGTGAATGTATGTCCTCAGTGATAGTTTTGACTAAGGGTGTTGCCTAATAATATTGTTAAATATAAAGTATTGTTTACTCGTTTTGCTTTTAAAATTGTACTCTTCTAAAATTAAAAGATTGGGTTCGGATATTTGACAGTCTGTTTTAGATAAAGACTACTTGTGGTTTTTAAGTGCTTGCCTTTTTTATTTTTTCTTAATTCCCTCTGATAATTTTGAGGATATGGAGTCGTATCATTTGAAGCTCAACACATAGATTAATTTAACACTCTGCCATTTTAAAAAGACAGGGTCAAAAGATATTAATGCATATTTCCGTCAAGATCCAGACCGAAAAAAATTGTACCTCAAAGAAAAGAGTAGAGACCGTTTCACTTCTTTTTAAAAAAAAATTTGTATATCTGTCATGTTTTGTTTTAGATCGGCTTAGGTTTGCCAATGTTATAGAATCAGATGGAATGGACGGCATGCCATACAGATGCCTGGCAATAAACTCAGTCATGCGTTTGAATCGACAAGGTCCGCCTCAGATCGTAATACCAAGAGGTAGGTTCTTGTATTGTAACAGGGATGAATTTTCTGTGATTGAAACAGAGGTCCCTCTCTATCAGAGATTATCAGGTTTTTAAGCAAATTTCTTTTTTTTTCAGGAGATAATTTGGTCAGACATACCCAAAAACACTTAGAACATTGAAGGGGTTAAAGGACTTGAGTTTTTAAGGCCTATGATGGGTAGAAAAAGACAACCATAATATAATTGTAAAATTATATTCCCCACCCTGTCATGGACAAGAAGGATGTGGTAGAAATGCTAAAGAAATATAACCAAGTTGTAAAATTTAGCTGTTCATTCATACAAATATGATTTCATCTGTCAAGATTGTGAAACATGAACCCTGCCTAGAAAAGCAATGAACATGGTATGAGCAAATGATCTAAATGGCAATATGCAAGGCATAAACTCTGAGTACAAAAATACTGCAAATTGAATAGCTTATTTAAGTTACAATAGTATATTGAATGAATAAAATAATCATCACAAGATATCATGCATCAAAAGTAATCATCAGACAAAATTTTATTCATGTAGATTAGTTTTAACTAGACTTAGATTTGGGTAGTGATTACCACCATAAATTGCCTTGTCGGTTAGTTATTGTACAAACCTAATAACATGTGAGAAATTAGTAACTAACAACAAGAGACCCAACCTGTAGGAATAAAGTATTACAAACTTTCGTCTGGGATTAGATTTCTTTTTTTTTTAAATGACTGTTGCAGAAAGATCCCTTTGTACAACCCCATAGCTTTTAGCTGACTTGAGATATAGATGAAGAGATTTTATAACAGCTTTGCAGTCATGTGCTTTTCACTTGGCAGCAAGTTTATGCTGACTTTTAATATTACACAGATTTACCAGGTGAACATTTGACCTCTCCTCAAACGTTAAACTTTCTCACAACTAGACATCAAGGCTTGGCTTTGGATTGAGTTAGTTCACCTTCTCTTGGCCACACTTTCTAACTAGTACTTTTGTAAATCATATAGCATTGTGAGAAATTAAGCTTAAAATAACTCCGTTTGCAAGTGTCTGTTACATGACAGTTTTCCTCAGCATAAAATTTGAACTAGCTAATTTTGACTTTCTATGTATGTCAGTTTTTCATTTTTTTTTATTAAGAGTTTCTCATGAATGGGGTTGAAATGTCCAACATTTTGTATGTGATCTGCTTGCGTTCCTGACTGTTTGTGGTGTTTTTGTTTGAGGACGCAATGTTTCATCTGATTCTGTGTGTTCTGTTTGCAGGCAGGTCAGACTATACAGAGACCAATTACCTGTGGGCCGACCAAGATGATCGAGCCGGGCTGAGGGGCGAGACACTTTCTATCATGTGTATTTTCTCTGGAAAGTAAGACTTAAAGACATTTATTGCACCTGGGGACAGAAAAATTCTGTTGATTTTAAAACAAGAGATGGTTTTAACATTTACATAAATACAAAGAAATACAAGAATAGACTACCAAGCAGAGTTGACTATAAATAGTAGTTTCCCTTAGTTAAAGGTCTTGAGTTTAGTGGGTTCCATTGTGTTGTATTTGTACTGTTTGCATTCTTTGGGTGTGTCTGTGGGTTTGGTTTTTTTTTTGTATAAACTATATATAAGATAAAGGAGAAACTTTTCTTAAATTTTGAAGAGCATCTTTGCGGAAAATTTCTGTTGTATGGTTTAAATATGCTAAGATATTTCATTATGAATCATGGCCAAACAATGCCCTTAGACCATTGATGCTGCATAATTGCTTTAAAAAAAAATCATTGCATACAAAAGATGTAACTAATAGAATGGACTCAGATATTTCATGATAACCAATATAAAGCCATATAGGTAGGTTTATTTATTTATTTATACCAGAACCCTCCTAAGCTGTCCAAAGCATGTAAAACATGCTCAAAGTTGTTTTAATGTACAATACACTTTTTAGATGAAGTAATATAAATAGCACCTAATTATCATTCCTTTTGTTTGTTTTGCAGCCAGTCCAAGAAGAGTCAGATTTTTTTTTCACATATGTGTTGCTATTTTGAACAATACATTGTCTTTTTTCAAATTTCTAAACGTTTAACCGGTTGAAATAGATATTAATATGACTATAGTGAATAATTTGAAAATAAGTTGACAAAATTTAAAACTTTAACAAAAGTAGCAGGGAAAGCCAGCTTGTAGTAGCTGTGTCTGAAAACTATATAAATGTAGTTAATCTCTTCTCAATAGCCTACAGGGGGCAACTGTATATCTTTCGACCAGAGATTTTTGGGAACATTTTTCTTGAATAGGTCAAATCCATTGAAATTATGAATTCCTCAAAATAACCTGTACAGTGCTGAAAATCAAGCTTTCAACATACTTAATCATGTCCTCGTTTTCTTTGCCTTGCTCTATTTTGTGTTGCTTAATCTCTGGAATCTGCCATCTACTCATGGTGCATAACTCCAAAATACTTTTTGAAATTTCATTCCCTATAACAAAAATTTTCATTTAAAGGCTCTACTTTAAAACTAGTGTGAGCAACTTATGCCTGATTCACCCTGGCTGCCTCAAAAATGTGTTTCTGAAGTGTCCAAATACCATACTGACATTATAAGTCTTTTCTTGTTTCAGTCCCACACCAGACGTCCACTGGGAGAGAACAGATGGTTCACCACTGCCTGACAATGCCAGGACCCGAAAGTTTGGCCAGGAACTGGTGTTTGATAAACTTCAGTACGACAATGCTGGCAACTACGACTGTTGGGCGTCAAATATCATCAGTCAGGCAAGGAAAATCCGCACATTCAGCATCAGAGTTAATTGTAAGTAACAAAGTGTATTTGTATGTATAGTCTTAGCAAAGTAAATTAGATCTACCTTTCTGTCGCTAGAGGGCTAATCCTGGATCTATAACTAGTCAAAGACACAACTCACTTAGCTGGTGTCCTGAGCAAGCCTTGATTAGATCTTGACTCATATCACTAGATCTTAATAACCTACTGGCAGCTCTCAAATCTTAGATCTACCTCTATTTACTATATCTAAGATGTAGTCTTTCTTTTTTATCACTGCCTTGGTGTCCTTTTTTCTTTTCATCCTTTGTTGCCATTTTTTGCCTTCACTGGTAATGTTATAGATTGGTTTATGAATTATAGGATATCTTTGCGTTCTTAACCATACATAGTTAAGCCATTATCTTTTAACTCAGTCATTAACTTTTTTTTTAAAGTTTTGTTCAAAGTTCAATGTCCTGTAACCAGTTAAACTGAGTAAACTTTAAAAGCTGTTTTCTCCCTTTTTTTAAATTCCTTAATTTCTTACCCTGCTGACTTCTAATGAATTTAACTTCATATAAGCTTCTCTGTGATACAAATATCTGATTACCTTCTAATTCCTAAAGACTCATTTTGACTGGTTGCAAATCATATGCCATTGATTTTTTTACAAATCCTCTAAATTAAAGAGGAAAAAGAAATAAAAATTGCTTGTAAAGGGCGTTTTAAAAACTCATATTTCAAACATCCAGCTTTTTGTGATTTGTTCATAACATGATTAATCTTTATTGTAGCAATCACAATATGTCTTGCAACCAGTCCAAAGGAGTCCTAAATAGAAATTGGAAGGTAGTCAGATATTGATATCATAGAAAAGCTTCTCATGCTTCTGTATGAAGTTATAGCTGTTTGAAGTTGGCAGGGTTAGGACTTGTGAAATTCCAGAAAGAGGAGAAAACAGCATTTAAGGTTTAGACAACAATAGAGGTGTTGAGGCCTTAGCAACCTTATCAATTAAAATTAAACACCTAAAAATGAAATTTGAGCATCAGTTAGGCGTGAAAACCGTTTAGAAATGGTTTTAAAAGCATCAGCATCTAAAATAAAAAAAAGTTTTGACTTCTGCCACTAAATTTTAAAAGCCTTTACCTCCTAACTCATTTGGGCAGAATGCGAGACTTATGCTTAATTGTTCTTGTAAGGTAATTTGCTTAATCATTATTTTGGAAGTCATAATCCTTAATTGTTGTTGTAGGGATTATAATATGCTTAATCGTTGTCATGGATATAATAATATGCTATGGCTTTATCGTAAACATACATTGTCCTCTCCACATTTACAAACAGCTCATAAATATGCAGTGTTTTAGGTGGAGGGAAAAAACTTTCTCATACATATTTAACTGTTGGTTTGTTTGTCTTTCTTTACTGCCAGCTGCTGCTTATTTTACTGAAGAGCCTCAAGATGTCGAAATAGGCGTGGGAGGCGATGCTGAATTCAGGTGCTCCGCTGATGGCTCACCTAAACCGGACATTGCGTGGTTCATCAATGGAGAATCTTTAGACAGTAAGTTGCCTTTTCTTACTAAAAAAGATAGTCTTTACAAGCGTTTGCCTAAAGGGCGGGGTCTGGGGTTTGATAAATAGAGTTTAATTTAAGAAAATAGAAATTATAACTACAGACTGTAGAATGTCAATGCTCATCAGTTTATATAATTTTAAGTTTCATATGCCTCACATCTAAGGTAAATAAGTCATGTGACTCAATTTTTACATTGAAGGGCAATGCTGTTTTGAACAAGACATTTTTCTTAGCTTCCAAACAAACAAAATTTTATAGAATTTTCAAAATGCTGTGGAAAGATATTACAGCCTTTGTTGGTTTTAAATATAAAGAAAAATAGACATTTCGTTGGCGTTTTCTTTAAAAGGGAAATTCCGACTTCTGACCCATTCACCCTGGAAGCAAGACATATGAGGAACAGTGGACACTTCATTCTCAAGCATGGATTTCAGTTTACTGCCAAGACCCATGGCAGGGTTTTATTTAATGGCCTTAAGTTTTAGGATTTTGCATGTACATGAGGTTACCATCTTTTGAGCATACAATCTGCATACATCATATTTAAGTTGTTACGGATGTTTAAAGAAATGCTTTCTCCTTCACCCTTTTTTTTTGTTGTAGCTGCCATGGTCACAGACAAACGTCTTGCAGACCCCAACAAGTTCAGCTCACCAGAAACAGGGAAATTGTATTTTACAAATGTAGCAAAAACCGACTACATGGTGATACAGTGCAACGCTTCCAATATTCACGGCTATGTCTTCTCAGATGTCTATCTTAACATACTTGGTGAGTTTGTGTAATAGCAGCCTTTTACTGCTCCAATTTTCTTCCTGTTGGGCTGAAGGAATTGATTTTTAAAAAATAAATACAGCATCCTGGGATAAGTTCAAGTGAATGGTGAAAAGATATGATATTTATTTTATTCTTTTGCAATTTCATCTTTGATTATCTTCTGAAGAGCCTCTTCAAGAAAACTTTGTTTTATTATACTGCTATTTTGTCCTGGAAGAAGCACAAATTATTTTTTGGGCAAATTCCTGATCAGTTTGAAAACAAATCTCATTTTTTATAGTTTTAATGTTTGATTATTTGGCCTAATAACATTATCACATTCCAGAAAAATGGCTCTACACTTTTTAATTTCCTGCTCAAAGATGGCAGATGATCTAATAAACAAAGTTTTATATTTTGTGGAAAGTGGCGTATATCTCTGATAAAACGATGCCATGTTGCTAGAGCATTGACTTCTTACTAATTTCAACAATGGTTTTATCTTTTTGTCTCAGAGGAGGCCCCAACAATAATAGATCCACCTGAAGCTATCAGCGTGAGCGCAGAGGGCACTTCAGTGAACGTTACATGTCGTACAACGGGCAAACCAGATCCAATCATCACCTGGTTTAAAGATGAGCAGCAAATTACAGGGGGCCGCTATAGGATCTTGCCCTCAGGCTCATTGAATATCGCAGTATGTTGCTTCATTTTGGCATTTGTAGTCAATCTTTGAACAGCACAATGTATCATCAAATATTCATTGCAGAAAGTTTAGGAAAGACCATGAGTGTGAAAATGCAAAGTCATGTTTTATACTTTGAAATTGGTACCAGGTGGGTTGTTTCAAATTTCTTTGTAAAGCTGGGATAACTTTTAGAAACTTCAGCATGAGGACTAGCTGCAAGACATCATTGGTGTACATGTTGTGTCTTTATTTGTCTTTTTTTTATTTTTAGGCAGTTGTTTTGGCTGATGCTGGCCAATTTGTATGCCAGGCTTCAAACAAATTTGGACTTGAGACTGCAGGGGGTGTGCTTGTTGTGCGTCGAAAGACGCGAATTGAAAAAATGCCTAAGGATCTGGAGGTTTTTGCAGGTTCGGATGCCAAGTTCACATGTTCTGGTACTACTGATCCAGAAGAGGTAATTGAATTATTTTGCCTCCAGGAAAAGAAGGCGCGTTTGTAATTAATATTAAAGTAGTTTTGTATGTATACAATCAAGTTTGGGTCTTTTGAACCTCATCGGAACCAAATTCGCATTTGAATTATTAAAAAATTAAATCATCAATAAACATTATAAAAGAATATTAAAGCTGGTAAGTTGAATATAGTTCAAATTAAGCAAATATTTGAAAATATTCAGGCTTGAATTATTAGAACTGACTGCAAATTATAGTGCTCAAAAGATTTTTTTTTAAAGTGATGATAAGGAGCCTTTGGCAATAAGAGATGTTTACAAGATGAGAGAATTACAGGGAACTTTGTAAGCTGAATGAGAGAACGCAGCTTAAGTTGCCTGATCTTATGTTGAGCTACAGCTGAAAAAAGTAAGTTGAATGGAACACTGACTGCTACTTAGATTTACAGGGTCACAAGTAAAAATAATTAACATCCGTGTTAAAAGGAAACTGAATGTACATTTTGTTTTGAGGAAATGCTTATGAGATAAAATTCAAATTTTTAACACATTTAGGGCGCAATTTTTTAAAGTAATACATCTATATGGATAAGTTCAAAAACAGGTACATCTGCAATATGTCTGTGTTAAGTTAAGAATAGTTGGGCCCAGTCAGAATTCCATCCCTATATTGCAGGTTCAAAACTTAAGAATTGTGTGGCTTAAGGATGGAAAGGAAATCACCACTAATGATCAGCGTATGACGACTAACATCCAAGACAGTTCCCTCACCATCAGTGGGACAATAACCCGAGATTCAGGCACTTACACATGCATTGCCACCAACGGCTTGGATGACTCAAGGAGGTCTGCCTTGCTTACTGTAAAAGGTAAATGATATACTTCTGATGATCTGTCTTTTCCTGCCTGACCTACTGCCTTTGCTAGCAGAGTCGCACAACTTTGAATGTCGGCTGTTTTTCTTATCTCCGAGATGAAAGACGACCACTCTTGCCTGTTGGTTTTAGTCTTTATGTGAAGTGAGTGTGTAAAAGGTAAATGATAATGGTTTCAACGAACAGGCTTGGTTATTGAAAACTCTAAATAGTAGTGTTCCAATGGAGAAAAGTATTGCAAATAACACCTGCCTTTTGTTTCACCAGACCGACCAAAACCTCCTACAAGAGTGCGTCATGAGTTCTGTGACAAAAATGCAACAATTCATTGGATGCCAGGAAGCTACAACAATGCACCTTTGCAATACTATGTACTCCAGTACAACACATCCTTCAACCCGGACCAGTGGAACTTTGGACTGAAGGTAATCACACTTGTGCAGAGAAAGAGAGAACATTGAATATAGTTGCAGAGCCGCCAACCAGTTCCTATTTCAGTGTTTTAGTGCGGGAATGATTACCAAATATACTTTAGTTCTGATGTCAAATTCAAAATACTGATATAAGCTAAAACAGGGGGATAATATCTGTCATCAGTAAAACAGAAGGGAAACCATGAAGTCTAGGCCTTTCAGCTTAAAGACATCTTTTGCGAAAGTGTACAAAGTCATTTTTTCCTGAATAATTTAAAATTGAGACAATTCATACTTCAAGGAATAAACACCTTCTACCAGTAACCTCTTTAGGTTTCCCATGAATATATCTTATCTATGGGGGGGGAGGGGGGGGGGTCTTTGTTCTTATGGGGGTTTAAAAGTACTGCAGCCAGTTGATTAGGGGTTGGTAGATCTACACATGCTGCCAGTCTCAAAACAAAGTGCAGTATTTGATGGGCTGAGGGAGAATATTCTGCACTTATTTGATGGGCTGAGGGAGAATATTCAATTCAATTCAATTTCAATTCAATAGTTTTACTAGGCCAGAGGCCAATTCATCAATATAGAACAACATTCAATCTTCAAGTTCAGTTATCAAGTACAATTATCAAGTACAATCACCAATTAGATACATACATGCTCTCGCTACGCAGCCGGAAAACTAACATTCACGTGACATTCTTCGTATACTCAACACTCGTACATGTGAAGCAGATAGCATTTTAAGTTCTTGTTCATTCTTAGTCTTAAAAAAGTTGACAAAATTAAATATGCTTGGTTTCTCTGCAAGCTTCTCATGCCAACATCCTTGTCTATATTCTTAGAATTTACTGCATTCAATTAAACAATGGTATTCATCTTTAACAATTCCACAGACGTTACATAATCGTTCATTTACAAGTAATCTTTGTGTTTTCCGCCTACCCCGCTCGACATTAAATGCATGGGAACTAAGACAAATTCTGTTTAAGGAAATTTTGTGCGCTTTTACACATACACTCAAATACATTTTATAACTAAAGGACTACTTAATATGCTTATACAACATGTAACTACACCTACCTTCAACCTCAGCCCACCAGGCCTGCAAATAAATATCTCTAATTTGTTGTCTAAATATGGACAGAAACTGCAATTCATTATCAACACACTGATTAATTCAGGCATACCCAGATCCACATTTATTTAAAATATCTCTAAAAAGTGTGGCCCAAGTAGTAACATTTAGTTTTTAATGAGACCATTTCAAGAACTGATCGGACACTGATGATAGAAAAAGATTTTTGCGATCAGCACTTTTAAGTTTTAACCAATACTTTATGACTTTAACGTTTCGTTGAACAAATAATGGTAAAACTTCTAGTTCACCGTCACAAGAACCATACTCTATTTTTGTTTGAATCTAACCTTAACTCTCTCTCAATTATGAATTTTCTTAGTACAATATATTGATGTCCTTTTACCGGCTTAAATCAGAAATTGTAGGATTGTTTGGATTTCTTTGCTTTTTTGTAGTCATCTGGGTCCTTTTAAAAGTAAGTTTCAGTGCTTTGAATTTTAAACTATATACTAGTGACATGCCCGCAAATTTTGCAGTTTTCTGCAAAAATAGTGGAACTAGTTCAGGTAAAGGTGAAAACGTGACATCCGATTGATTGAGAATTTTTGCAGAAAAAACGATCTTGCATGAGAGTCACCGATCCCGCTCAAAAGGTCCTACACTGCCCATGTTGTTCGTCTAACTAAAGAAGACTGCTAAACAATAATTATAATTATGGGCTCATCCACCACAATCAATAAGGCCACAAACCTTGACCTAGATATTAGATCTAGATCATTCAACTGCAATCATTGGCCTCGGCCTTTGGGCTAAGCAGGGAGACGACGGCGCTATACTACTAATAGAGACGTTAATATTTTGTTAAAATGACAAAAATTTAAAAGATTGATGTCTCTATGAATTATCCAGAAAATTTTCAGACTTTGGTGTATGTCTCTGTCATAGTAAATTTCTACTGCAGTTCGCTCTGTCTAGATCTATATCTGTTTGCACATTGTCTGTCTGTGACCATTTTAACCCTCCTCTTTATCAAGGTTCACATCTTTCTCTCTCTCTCTCTCTGTCTGTCTTTACATGTCTTTAGAATCTAGATCAAGATCGCCTGTAATCTGGATATTCTAGGGCCCACAGTTCTTTTTTTTTAACCTGCATTTGCGTTTGATGGCATTCGGGCACGCCTTCTAAGCCCGAAAGAGTTTCTTCTTCTCTTAGACATTTTGATGAGGAAAGGTGAGAGTTTAACGGCGAGTTATTGCGGGCTTCTGTGATTTCTAGATCTAGAAGATGAAGATTCTAAAGTAGAAATGAAAAGAGTAACTGGAGAGAACCCACAAACCAAATAAATTTAGACCGAGAGTTCTCATAGTTGCGGTTGAAATGAAAAGAGTAACTTGCGGGGATTACGAACCAAATAAATTTAGGCCCAGAGCTCTAATAGTTTCGGAAAATGTGCATGAGCTTACACCAGACCTAAACACAGAGTAATTTTTTTCATGAATTTCAGTGAAAACTGCATCTAAATCGGTTCTATGGTTATGGAGGAGGTAGTGATTGGAGTCCAACCGAACGCCTTTTATATAAGAGATTCTACTTTAACTCACAACTGTTGACTTAACTGTTTAAAAATTTTAGAATTTCAAGTTCAGTCTCTTTTGTGTGAGTTTAGGTGCATTCCTGATGATGACACTTTTTGAAACTTTGCCCTACAGGTAAATGCATCCCTGGTGAAAGTGAACATGACTCTGTCCCCGTTCGTGACTTACAACTTCCGCTTGATTGCTTATAACAAGATGGGCGCTAGTGAACCAAGCTTTCCCTCACCAAAACCGTGCATCACCACAAGTGATATCCCAGAGTACCACCCACAAAATTTGAGGACCATCGGGCATCAACCTGGAAAGCTCTACATAGAGTGGACGGTATGATATCATGTTTCGTTTATCATTGAATTGTTGTCTTAGTATATACTGCAACGAGCTTGAGGGATGCCATTTGTCAGTTATTTTCCGATTTATTTGACTTATCTTTACCCTGGATGTAACTTCAATTTATATATATATTCATGTAATTCAGTGCTTCCATTCTTCCGCATTTTTGTGGAAATCCGCAGTTTTTACCGTCCTCAAAGAAATCCGCATTTGACTTATTTCGGTCTCACCGATTTTCCGCATTCAGAAAAAAAAAAAGAAAATTCGCGAC
>BMAT01010303.1:26935-39912 GCA_019649035.1 Elysia marginata | reverse complement strand
TGTGAGTAAAATTTTCAAAATTTTACGGGGGAGCATGCCCCCGGACCCTCCTAGCAGTGCTCCCGCCTTCGGCGGTCGCATTGGTCGTCCCCCCGAGATAATCCTCGATTTTGATCAATTTCCAGTGGAAGCACTGGTAATTGTATTCTAATGTTTGTATATATTCATGGATATGAGAACATATTGAGTGGATTTTCATTCTTTTCAGAACAGTCAAATGACTTCCCTGAAGCTTAATGATGAGATTGACCATAAATGTGTTAGAAAACAATGTAAATCTTATTGTTTACCAATTTAGGCTATCTGTCCTTTACCTGAAAGTTTTTGAGAAAATGTGTTATCAAAAAAAATTTTTTTTACATTTGAACTAAACCTGTTCCAAAGAATCCTATCAATTCAATTCATGCTCACAACACTGATTTGGTGACTGCAACTATTTGATTGGTTGATTTGGTAAATCCAGTTCAGGTATTTCAAAAGCTGAGGGAAACCAAATTTAACTTCAAGTTTTCCAAAAATCAAATCACCAGTATACTTTACAAAAAAAAAGAAAATCGGTAGCCTGAATGTAAGTTTGGAATAAGCAAATATTTAAACTTAATTAGGTTCTTATTATCTAGTGTTTTTACGTACAGAAAATGAACAAGCTGATTCATCTTTTGATCCCCAGCACAAATTCTATAAATCTGTATGAAATACATTTTACAAGTTTTGGATTATTGTATTTTGATTTGCTTTTTCACTGTGTTTTTTTTCTTCTCTGAAAAGCCTGTGCCCCAGCTTCTGCAGAATGGTCCTGGCTTCCGTTACATGTTGGAGATTGTGAGGGAGGCTGATCAGGCCGAGACGTCTGTGCCTATAACTATCACAGACTGGAGGACGGACCACTATGAAATTTCAGCTCAGAATGTCTACGAGGCCTACAGAATAACATTGAGAGCGGAAAATGATGATGGACCAGCCAAAGGCGATCCACCAACAATCACAGGATATTCCTATGAACAAGGTGTGACTAAATACAGTGTGAAAGGGGAGACACCTTTTTATATAAATTAGCAATTTTGATTTTTAGGGATATATATACACAGTATGCCTGTAATTTGCTCAGTGTTCACAATGTATGTGTATTTGGAGGATGGTATATGAGCCTTTGCATACTATAAAAAGCACCCTCAAGGGTGATAATTTATATTTTATGTCTGCAAGTTTGAATTAAGTTGGGTTTTTTTTTTTCAAAGTTCTATAAACATTTTAATTGATCTTTTATTGTCTTTTTTTTTTTTAAATCAGGACCCTAAATGATCAAGGAAAAGAGTCCCTTAACTGCTGGCTGATAATTTTAAGGTGTCTGCTTATTCTCTAGGCTATGTGTTGAATGATATGAGTCTCTCTCACATCTGTTGCTTTCAAATGTGTGCTTCGTATAAGATCCCTAAAAATTTTAGTTCTCAAAATGTCAAATATCTATATTTTGTTTCATAATTTCCATTAAGGTTTTTTGAACTTTTCATTTTATACGGATGACATAATCAGTCGGTGAAACTTCTAGGGTTAAAGTTTTGCATTCGAATCGTACCAAAGACCAGACTCTGTTTTTACTTTTGTTTCTTGCACAGTGCCACAGATTAGTCCTACCAACGTGCAAGTAGAGAGTACGGGAGATACGTTTGCCAAGCTGGTATGGGATTTCCCAAAAAGTGAAATTGGAAAACCTGGCACAAGAATACGTGGGGAGTTTAGAGGTTTTAAGGTAACTCATTTTTCCCATTAATGAGGGTCAGAATTTGCATGGTTAAGGCATGTTTAGACAAAAAATATTGTCAGAAAGTACTGATGGTCTTGTTTTGTCGAAATTAGGAGACCTCATGTTAATATCCATTGTATGTTATGACGGAACTGAAATTATTATTTGTACAGTAATTGAAATAATTATTCGTATAACTTAAGAAAAAAAAAGTAATGTAACCTTACAAACATTCAAAATCTTCGACAAATGTCTAAGGTTATTGTGGACAAAGCTGAACTTGCCCTTATATGTAAGAAATAAGGCAAGTGAAGACTTCTGCTAATTTTTTCTATCTTGATTTTTTAAAAGCATTTAGCCCTGATTGCCTCATTGATAGAGCTGAAGTAGCTTTTGTAAACATTAATTTTCTTTCCCTTTCCCCGTCTCACTCTCTCTAAATTGCAGGTTCAGTTTTGGGAGAGAGGTCGGCGACCTTTGACAGCAAGAGAAGTTGATTTTGAGCCAGACGAGATTGAATCTCTGAGTGGCGACACTTTCAGAGCTACAGTGAATAAAATCACTCCGTTCACAAACATGGAAGCCCAAGTGGCGGTCAGGAACAACTTTTACATTGGCCAACCATCAGAAATTGTACGCTTCCTAACAGAACCTGGGTGTAAGTATACGCCAGTTTGAAATTTACTTTAAGCTCAGTAGAGTAGCAAACTCTGTTGGCTACCTGATACCTTCCAGTTAAAGGAATAAATGTGTATTTGTGGAGGAACACCTGATCAAAGTTGCTGAAGAGCAAACTGAGGTAACATGGCAACTTGGGTGCCATTTGGCACTTTTAAAGTTTTTAGCTGGAATAAAACTGAAGTCAGTTATGAACAATGTTAGCCTATTTTGGTAAAAATTATAATACCTAAAATAATGTTTTCAACTTAGTTTTTTGTAAAATCACTTTTCTTTTAAATTTATTCAGTTGTCCAACCTTTTTTTCCCCTGCTCCTTGATTTTTTACCTTGCATCCTATAAAAAGCCATATCTCAGGTTCTATTTTACATATTTTGATGAAGCAAAGTGCATTTTGTTTGTAATGCAATCTCTAAGTTTTTTTCTTCGACTGAGGCAAAAAATTGGTATCAAATTTCAGTCAACTCTGCTAAATTAACTCAATCCCACCTATAGCGCCCACCATCGCCCGATTGGACCACACTATTGTGTAGGCCTACCTTTATCGCCCGTCATTCTAGACCTAGATTCTAGGTCTAGATCTAGCTGCATCCGATATGAACGATTTTACTCCCCTTCTCTTAGGGGCAGGGCTTTAACTGGGCTGGGTGGGCCTAGGGGGGGGGGGGGATTGAGTTCAGTTGATTTCCAAAGGACTTAGAAATTTTAGTAATAAAATCTAAGTCTGATATTCACATTTCTTTTAATTCCAACTTTTCTACATTTGAGGTTTCTTTTTCGTCTTTGGCTTTGTTAGTTTTTAACTCATAATTTGAAGTTCACAAGTTCAATTCGAAATTCATATTCAGGCTGACAGAGCGTTTTCCTTCTAATCCCTAGCAGTTTTACTTGTTCAAGGATAACAGTTTTATCATTAAACTCACCGCAGAAAGTTGCTATCTCAGAACCTGCCAAGAGAGGTCTCTCACCCATGGAATAAATAATTTGCATATGTAAGAGTAGGGTGAGAGAGGAAGGTGCTACATAACCTAGAAGTGGCTTGGCAAATAAACCTGATCCTTTCAGTGTGATTGGAATCCTCTTAATTGAAGGTTTTCCTTTATTCCCAAGAAATTCAACTATGAGGTCTCTTCTGTTATTGTCCCCATAGGACATAAAAAAGAATCAAGTGAAAGGAAAATGAAATTAGAAAACTTTGACTTATCAGACTTGTCTGTATTTTTACTTTTAGTATGCTCCAGCTATGTTAATTTTAAGAACTTATGTTTGCTTATACTCTTGTTATTTTTGTCAAAATATTGATCACTATTTTTCTTGTTCTTCTGTATTAATATTATTAACAAATTTGTGAAATGACTGTTTCAGTGCCAGGCGTTGTGGAATTTTTGCGAGTGTTGAATGTGGGAGACACACACGTTAACTTGGAGTGGGCCAGCCCGCTGGAAAACAGGGGAAATCTGATTGGCTATGACATAAGTTACCGAAAGGGTAAGTTTTCCTCTGGCTTTGATTTAAGGACCAGTGCGGCAGCCAGAGGTATTTTTTTCTTTTTCGTGATAAGATATAATTTTTGTGTTTCAAAATGTTTGTGGGACAAAAATCATAAAAAAAACATTTACTAAGTCATTTCCAATGTTTGGTTGCTATAAAAACCAATTGGTGTAGCCGCCATCTTGGATAAAAATAGTGAATTTTGGGCCTTTATAAATCAAAATCTAACAACAGATTTGCATTCTGAAAAAAGCAATTGTATATTACAGTCAATTCAGACATTTCGTCAGAAGCATTTATTCGTAAGTTTTTTTGTAGATATTTTAATATTTTTTTTGAGTTTGCATACAAGATAAAAGTGCCTAAAAGGCCTTTTTTCAACAAAAACATTTATGAAAAAAAGCTTCTGACAAAATCAAGAACGGTGCTTTGGCAAGTCATATGCTAAGCTTGAAGTGAATTGCCTCAGAACTTTTGGAAATATACAATAATATACGTTAAAGAAAAGACATTTTGAGAATAAAGCTAAAGAAAGTCAAATAGAAGGAAAAAAGGAACCCTGAGGTTTTAGGCAATGCAGCTGTTTATATCTGCCATTACCATGTCTCATTTGTACCTGCAGTTCAGCCAGCAGCGTTCCGTCACCTCGCCAGTCGCCACCTGCAGTATTCTTACTGTCAGTATCACAAAGTTTAGATGTAAAACGAGAACAAAAGCTATTTTTAGAGTCTAAAGGTAACAAGAAATGGACTATAGAAAAATATTCCTATGAATTTGAATAGCCTTCACCCCGTTTGGCGTTTGTGTTGACATTGCACGCTTGAAAAAGGGACTGTTCCCCGTGTACATTACAGGCTAGGGTTTATAATAGTGGCAATAGCTTGGACTATATGCTGAAGTCATTGTTTTTCCTATCGCAATATGTTTGTATGACATTTTGACGTTGTCCTTATCTTCAAAATTATAGTAAAAAATACATATAGTTGTCCTAGGACAAATAAAAAGGTACCATTGCGTTGAGAAAAAGATAAACTTTAATAATTTTAGAAAATCTGAAGATCGACCATGAGACCTCTGTAACCCCTATACCTTATTCAGAGGGGTGCCGCACTTGCCCTGAAGAACCAATTTTCAACCCAGAAATTCTGCATCTAATATGAAACCCTCGCCTGATTTTTCTTTAGTCAAAGTGCAGAACCGCCCATATAGTTTTCACTGTAGATGCTGCACTATATTGTTTGAGGCAGTTCTGTAGGCGCAAGTCTAGATTATCAGACTTACAGTATGTTAGACACTGTTTTCTCTGTCCTGTTTACGAGCTTCACAGCATGTGCCAGGCATTTGGTGTTATCATTGATGTGTGTCATCACAAAGCCTGGCAGCCATTGGCAGTAGTTTTTGTGGAAGGTGTTTGCCATATTTAATTTATGTCTACCTATCTGACCTTGCAATATCTTTTGTTATGTAGAAAGTCAGGACCTCACTCAAACCTTGCTTCCTCTATTGTTATGTGGAATGTCATGACCAGCTCTCAGTGCGTTTTAGTTTTAGAGAGAGTGAATGCCCAAACCAGCCCCCCCCCCCCAAAGGTTATAAATGACTTTCATAAAGGGTTGAAACTTGAGAGGCTGCCAGGGTTTTTGAAGGTTGGAAAGTTTATTATGTAAACATTTATTTAGAAGTGATAATTAAAATTGTTTTTTTTGCTCTCTGCCATACACCAGTGCGTGGCTTGGATCTAGACGTGATGCAAGACCGTGAGCCCCAGATAAATGATCCCTATACGACCACTGCCTACGTGAGTGGGCTGAGCCCCAACACCAAATACAGAATCTATATCTACGCTCGTACTGAACAGGGTCGCGGGGAAGCATATTTCATTGAAATTGTGACAGCAAAACCAGGCAGTAAGTATATCTACCTAGCAGGGCTATTTTTAGTTTACTTTGTAGTGGCTAGATAAATTCACTCAAAATCAATTACCTGCTGGAAAAAAAAAGTCAATCCTTTATGGCCAAAAAAAATGTGTTTGAAGTAAGAATTCACTATAACAAGGACAAAAATATAAGGAAATACAAGATATGATTTCCAAACAGTTGACTTTAAGCAAGACTTTTCCTTAAAGGTGTTGACTTTGACAGGGATGCCTGCCTGCTACATTGTAGTTTGTTATTTTGCATCCTTTTATTGTTTATTGCAAGTTTATAGCATTTATTATATATGTAAAATGCCATGCTATAGAGGTGACACATTTTCAGGTGAAAACAGAAATTCGACCTTTTAAGTCTTCCCGCAAAAAATTCCAGTCACCTTCCAACAAAATTCCCAGATCTCGGAAAAGAGAAAAAAAACTACTGACACCTCCAATTTCTAGAAAAAATAAACTAGATCTGTACTGATAGCCAAAAATAAAATTAAACGAAAGTGAATATTACCAAAGTGTGATGGTTTATATCGATATTTGAAACAATGATACAACTTAAGTATCAGAATATATAGAAATAATAATAATAATGAGCAAAAGATATTTTAGCTCTGTTTCACTAGTTGCCCTTTGTAATGTTATTAAGTTTAGTTTTGATTTGAATGAATTCAACCTTGGCATTTAAGTTCTTGATAACAGGCCCAATCTCTAAACCAAGTTTCTAGATAGGGCTTTGTCTTCTGTAAACTAGCTCACCAGAGGAACAGAGCTCAATTCATTAGACAATAAAGTAATTTGAAATAGATCTATATTCTAATTTAAATCAATGTAGATCTAGATTTAGATCTGTGCCAGTGCTCTAGAGCATAGTCGACATAATGGGCTCTACATCCTGGTAGATCTATAATGTTTACCAGGAATTTTAGGGTTTTATATTTTTTGCACCCTGAGTTATAATTTTCTGAATTGAACAGTGGCAAAGTTACTCAACCTTACTACTTATTTATAAGTTAAGGTAAGCTTTCCTCAAAATGCAGGCTTGTTTCCTGCCAATAGATCTACAAGCTTTCAAGTTTACTCTAATGATTTTGGGACCTAAAGTTAATTTTTTTTCCTTCATTAACATTCTTTTATTAATAATGTGAATTACTTCAGGAACATACAATTTTGAAAAGCTACTTTTATGGTGTCTAATGTGGGCCCATGTAAAGCTCAACACAGGTAAGCAAGGGATCAAGGAAAGCACAAAGGTCAAAACAGGGGTGGGAATTTTCATGTTTTTTGTCAGGGTCTTCTGGCATCTCTGTTGCTAGGCTCATTTGCAATTTTTTCCCACCAATGGTTTTTCACCCTTGCTTTATGTTAATTGCACTGAATTTTTTACTCAGATAATTGATGATGCATATTTTTTCTGTTTATTTTCCACAATGTTCAGCCCCTCGTATGCCAAGATTCACGATAGAGAATGTTGGCCGAACATTTATCAATGTCAGCTGGTGGATCAATGCGTTCACAGACTCTGGAACTGTTGTCTTTGTGGAGTACAGGAAGCTTTGTAAGTCAGCCTCATTGGTTAACTAACACAGTCAGCTCTTCTCAAGTCGATTGCCATGGGTACATAATCAATAATTGATTTGAAAAATGGTGTTATGTGCAAGGTCTTATACGATTACTCCCACGGCGCAAAAAAAAACTACCAGCAGTGAATTTAAATGGAAATCTGCCAAAGCAACTTTGACGGAATCTGAGTTGAACGTTGTTTAATAAGATATGTCTTTACAGTCTTATCATGGGCTTTTGTTCACTTTGCAGATAAATACTGGTCACTTTGCAAGTGAAAAATTTGTTTTTCAGAAGTATGAAATGGTATATTAGTCTATGTGTGAAGTGTTTGGCTAAACTTGACTAACATAATTTTTTTCCCACATGGTAAATCTTCCATTTTCATCTTTCCCAAAAAAAAAATGGTTGTTTTTCTCATTTTGACATACCTTAATCTTGATATAGCTGTAAGTAACTTATTGGTGTTATTGCTTTGTACAATTGACAAGATGTATGTATACAGTTAAAATAATTTGCTAATTTTCTTCAAGTGGCAGAGTGGTTATCACGCAGGACTCGTGATCCAGCTGTTGCGGGTTCAATTACCAACCATGCCATCTTGCAATTGCCTGAGGAAAGCAATTTACCCTAACTTTCCCCAGTCCACCCAGCTACAAGCAATTCTTGAATTTATGATATGCGCCAGCAACACCCTGCATTGGGTTTAAAATTGGCCTTTAAATGTACTGGTCTGCTGGGGCATTAGTGGCGCTGCTCTGTGGCGACACTATTACATTGAGTAACAAATAAAAAAATCCTAAACGGGATTAATACAGTGTATTAAAAAAATTCTTCTGAGTTTGGAATGGAAATGTGTCTCATTTTGCTCTGAAATCTTCTATGTAATTTTTAGTAGCCTAATATTTCTTTATCAGAAACTTTGAATGTGAAATAGCTTGCAAGATAAACATGATTGTTTTATTTTTTTATTTTATTACAGTCCAGTGTAGATATTTAACTTCAATCCATGTGAAATTTGACTGAACACTATGTGTTACTTAGGGAGGATAAAATCTACTATCTGAAACAACTATTTAAACTATTCAGGTTCAAGTTACCTTGGCTTGATGGTAGTAATATTCAAATTTTGATTCAAGCTTTAAGTACTGTATTTTGATTTTCTCTCTTGTGTAATAAAAGATGGTGCTGAGTGGCTGCGCACGACAGACGAAGTTGTGAACACTTGGAAGAATGTCAGCAACCTGGAGCCAGGCACGACCTATGAACTTCGTATCAAGGCCACCAATGGTAAAATCAGCGTCGCCTCTGGCATTGATGAGATCACAACGGATGGAAATGGTAAGAATTAATTTTACCTTTATAGATTTCAAATTTCAGGTTTTCACTTTTTATTCCCTCCATTTATTGTTTATTGCACAATTGTCTATGGTATTAGTTTTATATGCTTGAATTATTTTTAGGTTCTTTTTTAACTTTTGTTTGGAGTCCCTGTGCCTTAGTTGATCTATATGGTCATTTCTTGATTTACAGTAATCTGTAAATGAGTTAAAACATATTTTCTGATCAGCTGTTTGTACTTCAGGTGAAATTAATATATAATAGTGATGTCATGCGATACATTATATATTTGAAGATTTTGGTGTTTAAATATTGTGAGCTGTACAGATAGAAGTCTACTGTGGTTGAAAAACTTGTCCTTAAAATTACATGAATGATGCTTAGAAAGTGCTTTGTCACTCATGAAGAAACTGGAAACTGCATTAAAACAATTGCTTTATTGAAATGTGGACCCAAAATCAAATCCATCAGCTGTTAATGAAGGATTTGACATTACTTAGAATGAATTATTGAAATCTGGGCAGATTTTTATTACCTAAAAACACACTTAAGTATGTTTCAAAACTATTTGGGTTATTGGGAACGTTTCTCCTTTGACTTAATGTTTAGTTTTTTTATTCTTGTAGTGGGGTTTTCTAATCTATCCCATCAATTGGCATAACTGTATATTTTTTGCACCCATGATATCCTTATCAGGTGAGCTGCGGTGCAATTGGTAGGGCAGTTGACTGCTCAGCGAGAAGTCCACGTTCTATCCAGTCCTGGCAAATTATTTGCTCCACTGTGCCCACCCAGTACTTAATGGGTACGGGGTCTCTGGCTAACAACCTCACAATGCTGTATGCCAGGACCCTGCTCCTTGTTCCCTTTCGCTGGTCTCAAATTTGGGAAACTTTACTTTACTTTTCTAGATATTTTTATCAATACATGCATATCTTAATTTTTCTCAAATTCTTTTCAGCAAAGGCGTACGACCTTGTCTCTAACATTGGATGGTTCCTGGGTATGCTGTTCTCAGTTCTGTTCATCATCGGTTTCCTCATATTCCTGGTGCTGCTCTACAGGAGCGGCTTCCGGTTCACTCCAGTTACCAGTGGAGGTACAGGTGCACGCCACAACATGGAACCATATTCTGGTAGCTATGATAGTAAGCCTTCGTTGTATTATTAAACCATTAAATCTGTGTGTGTCTCTCTCAACTGATCACCACTCACATCCCCCCCTGCATGCTTATGAGCCTCCACTGCATCAAACTTGTCAAAAGGTGTTTTTTTTAGTTGGATTGAAAGCATTTATTTTTAGCAAGATTTGATGAAAAATTGTTTGTCATTTTGATAGTATAGTTTTAAGGAAATCACTTTTAAAGGTTAGACCTATTCCAGTGTCAATTTTTTCTCTCATTTCTACCCTTCCTAAGCTTTAAAGAATCTTATGTGTCTTGCAACCAGTCAAAATTAGTCTCAAGTTGAAATAAGAAGGTAGTCAGATATTGTTATCAGAGAAAAGCTTATTTTCTCGAATTTCAAATACAACTAACATAAAATCTCTATCAAGCTTCTGCATGAAGTTATAGCCGTTTGAAGTCGGCAGGGTTAGGACTTGTGAAATTTCAGAAATTGGAGAAATTATCATTTAAATTTTAGACGGCTGTAAAGAAATACCATACCAATCAAAATTAAAAACATTAAACAAGAAATTTCAACATAAATTATGTTTGAAAATTGTTTAGAAATGGTTTTAGTGCCAATATCTAAAATGAAAAAAAAATTTTCACTTCTGAACACACCCACTAAACTTTAAAATCCTATATTTCCAAACTAAGCCTTTCGACTTAAGACTTATTTAGAGAGAATGCAAGACTGCCAGACACAAAATTGTTTGGATTGTGGAAGTACACAGGCTTTTTCTAAATCTTTTTGCTCTTATACTGGAGGTGCATTTTTGTTGGTTTTTTTTAAAGTGACTTGCCTCCCTCAATATGCGTAGGGGTCCTACGGAATGGAATTTTATTATATAAAGTTGAATACATCATTGGAAAGACCTTTGAAAGCTCTATGCGATGGTGAAATTTTTTTTTTTATATATATCTACATTAGGACCTACTAATTGCACTCGAAAGACAAGGAATCCAAACGGCCCACTTTTAAAAAAAATTTAGAAGAACAGACTTTGTTTTCTTATTATATAAGCCAAAAAAGGATTTCTTTTTTCTAAAAAAGTGCTATAAACACATATTTAACATTTTTCAATGGTGTGGATATGAATATAATATTTAAAAAAACATAATAAAGTTTCAAATTATGCAAAAAAAAATCGAGTAAAAATTTGACCGAATTAGTTGGAAATATTCATTTTCTTGAATCAGTGGGCAGGGCATATAGATTCATTTTATGAGAACCCTAGACAAATGTCCTTGTGTAGATTTAGTGGGATATTTAACAAAGGTTAGTTTAGCCAGGTTGAGAACACCCTTTGCTTGTTGATCACTGCTAGTTTTATCATGGCCCAGGAAAACCCTATCACCTCGCCATCTAAAAGTTTTCAGTTGTTGAAATTTTTGTATTTGTCACTCCTTTCTAAGCAATATGCACTTTACTTTGTCATAATAATTATCTCAACTAGGACCTGAGATATGGCTTTAAAAGCTTGTCAGTTTTATCCTTGGTGACTTTAGCCTGGTTTTCCTGGACCAATTAACATTTTTCTACATTTTTCATTGGTCATAACTAATATTCATCTTCACACCATTTTACATCCATTGCACTTTCATTTTTAACATGAAGCAAGATAAATTTACATTTGGTATGAGAGGCTCAGGTCTTTGACCATAGGCGGTGGTAAGTCTGATGCATTGTTTGGAAATGCATTAACCTTGCAGCGACAGAGGTCCAAGTGATTTGTTAACAAACAGGCCTACAGTGGAGTCTTGCTAAGATAAACCATTTGGCCAGACTAAAAGGTTGAATTTATTCAAAGTTCATTTTAAGCAATAACAGGATGGACAATAAAAAAACAAACCAAAAAGCCTAGCCATATTAAAACAAGATTTTTTTTAATAAGCGCTTATCTTGAGCAAACTCCACTGAATGTTCTTGTCGTATTAACAGACAAAGAAAGTCATTGCCCTTTTACTCCAAAAGTTTAATTATTTATTTTTTATTTTTTTGCAAAAAGTTGGATTCCAAATTAACAACCAATTTCATTTTCATGTGGTAAGATTGATTTGGTAGTCCACTCTGACTTGTGTTGTCAGTTTCAATAACTTAGTATGAGGTGTGCATGATGTGCCTTGTTTAGCTAGTGCTTGCTAAAAAGCTATTTAGATAGGGATTTTATTCTGATAATCAGACTAACATTAACGTCTTCATTAAATTAGATTAGACCTGTTGTAATAGAGACAAGACCAGCACTCTTTTGCTGTTTGATAGTGTGATTTTAACAGTGTGCTTTAATACAAATATTTATATGAGTTAGTCGGATTTTGTGCATGCCTAGTCATGTAGTATTGTTAACTTGAGGTGGTGTCAAAGTTAGTTGCCGCATAGCTTCATTATGTGGTCATTAATTAACAATCTGATGGTGTATCTATGGGTCTTAATGGTTATTCCTTGCTTTGAACAGGGTTGCCAAATGTAAGATTTTTTTTGTTGTTTTTTTTTAATCTTATGTTTATTGCACTACTTGTTTCTAAGGCACTTGTTTTGTGTTTAATTTAATTCTCCACTCATTTTTTTTTATTTAAAAAATGATTTGGCGTCCTTGTTTTAAGTTAATTGTGCAGACTTTTTTTTCATGCCTTGAAAATAAGACAAAACACCCAAGATTTATATTTTTTGCAAGTGTACAGCACTCTAAATATACCAGTAGCTAATGTTTTTCTAATACCTGAATATTATAGGTTTTGAGTTAGTTCAATATTTAGTGGTGTTTTAACCTTGCCAAAGCAGTTGAAAGGCTTAATGAATTATAAGTTGTTTTTTTTTTTCACTGCCTATTTGATGCCTTGCATTTGACTTTTGCAGACACTGCTCGTGTAGCAGCCGGCAAAGACTTTGGACCAGAGCCAAAAGGTTATAGCAATGACTACTATGATGATAAAGAGTGAGTATTGTTGCCTTCCATTATCTGTTTTACTTCCAACAAATTTCTGCACTTTATGTTGTTTCCGTTTTTTTTCATATGCCGCTGTACTATTATGTTATGTATGTAGATCTATATGTATGTGTTTGCTATTCTATT
>BMAT01010302.1:9522-28936 GCA_019649035.1 Elysia marginata | reverse complement strand
TAATTCTGACTTTGTGATGAACTTCCAAGCTAGGAGTCTTGTTGTTTGGTAAAGTATTTTCTTAAGCTTATTTCTCTGCCTTCTCAGCTAGTGTTTTGGTAAACCTCTTCTTATCTTCCTAACAGCTGTCTTTACCTCTCCTCTCTGGATCCTGCTACTACATCATTGTCGCTCATCTTTCTGGTCAAGTTACCCTGACAAGCTCTTTTTAGTGTTGTCCGCTTTTGAATTAGTTCTAGCTAGTGATGCTTGGCTTATCCATTGCTTATAAATGCTTGTTTTGTTTTGTAGCTCAGAACTTATTGGCAGGTTGAAGTGAAAGCTTTTTTGGCATTGTCCCTGAGTGTTTCATTTTCAAACTTTCCATGTCACCTTGCTCTTCAAAATTAGCCTATTGACTGGCAATTTCTTACTTAGCTGAAAATCCTCCTATGTTTTTGCAATGAAAAGGCTGGTCTCAAACTTTGTTATAGGATTCCTTTCATGATTTTCTAGTGTTTTCAAGCACGCGTAAAGTTTTGCCAATACCGTGTGAACGTGATGGCCACAATCAACGTCTGCTCCACCTTGTACCACTTCCGGTACTTTATTCAATGAACGTCTAAAGCTGTGACGTATGCAGGAATGATGTACGTGTATCTGGTGCTCAATCAAGCCGTCTGGTTATGCTGTGCACGCAGATGTTTTCCATTGATTTCCTAATAAAGTAATATAAAAAGGTGTGTGCATATGAAGAAATTTTTTAACTAATGTATCATTGTTTTAATATTAAAAAAAGTTTCAATTTACGTCCTCGATAATTATTGGTGTTTCAAACTGCAAACTCCGAGGCCTCGATTGTTGACATGATTTAAAAATTTCTTGATTTGATTGTTGATCGAGCTAAAATGAGAAGCGATGCTCAGTTGGTGGCTAAAGGAGGCGTCTCTAGTTACCTGCTACCTGAATTTTTTTTCGGTCACAGACTGGCGCCAGTTCTCGCAGTTAATAGTCTACAGTGCTACTAAATGAGATTGGTGGATGCAGATTTGTTTTCTGCTACTGTGCTAGATTTTTGTGGTAGGGCGATATATCGGGCCAGTGAGTGACTGCTGGATGACGAAGGCCAAATGCTATCAAATCCTTAATATGTTTGATTGGTATGAGAGTGGTATATCAACAGTTACGTTTAGTAGAAGGGGGATAATTGCCAAGTCCTACCGTCTGGTTAAACCCAAATTGACTTATGTATCCGTTAATGTGCGATAATAATTCATTACATCAAGTCCATGTGTTTCAGCCCAGTACTAACTCGTAGCCTGGTTTGTTTTGTCCAATGGTAGCATTTGCATCAACCAGTACAATGCTAATATCTTTTCTTGACGGCTAGTCAAATACCGTTCGCGTTTACAGTTTGTTGTACTTGTAGAAGCAATCTTTGCCTCATCAAGCGCTTCATTTGTCAGGCCATAAATATCTGAACTAGATTCAAGTTGATATTTGTATGCTTTGTTGTAAACGAAGCTATGATGAGTCTTTTTCCGTGCGATTCCCAACCAGTCACTGACTTTGCACATTCTTGCTTTAAAAAATACATGTACTTTCTACCTCTAATGCGTGTGTGCCATCTTCTCATCCTGAGTAGAAATTCGAATCCGCTTCCCTGTACCTGAGGTTATCTTTCCAAATTTTTGTCAATTGAGCCTCACTGCCTCCAAGTACATTGTATGAGCAATTTGTACTGTTGCATCTCGTTTGTGATCAGAGAGATGGTTAGAGTCTCATACATTTTGTTGCACTTTTGCAGTTCAATGTCGAAATCTGGAGAGATCGTTTGTTTGATAAGGGAGCCATTGGGATAAGACAGTCCTCATGGCTTTGCCTGCTCTCCTTCATCAACTCTGGCAGTGCAGAGGCTCCTCCCATCTCTCCCAAGATATTTGAAAATTGTTTACTTTTTATCGATTATCTAGTATGGCCTACATTTTTTACAAGGATGGTTGTTAGCTCACTGCCAAATGGTCTGTTTAATGGAGACAGGGACCTTAGTTCTTTCAGGGATCTTTTACAACAAGCAGCTTCAGGGCAGTTGAATTCAGGGATGGCGTTGTATACAAAAGGGCAAATTTACTTGAATTGTTAAATGAAAAACATGTTTACTTTAGCTAATTGATGGTATTCTAAGAGACTGCATACACTACGTAGTATGATTAATTTAAAATTTGATCGTCTTTTTTGTTTCAGCTATCTTTGCTGTTCCAACTGAAATATGTACAAAGGCCTACCTAGAGGCTGTTAAGACTTATGACCTCTATGCTAGCAAAATGAAGAGAAATAGCTTACAAGAAATACTTTTTGTTGATGTCATGCCAAAGATGGTTAACAGCATTCAGGCGCGCTTTTCATCTGGTTGGACTATGGAACTAGATTTGATGCAAGCTGCTGAAGATTTTGAATTTGCCAGAAGGCATTACCTTACTGTGACTCAAAACACAAGCACTGGGCAGCATAATGTTACGGGCCCTCAAAGAACCAGCCATTACGCTACAAGCACTCAGAGCATGAACAACAGCCATCACGGCTTTCAAGAAGATTACAACACAGAGCATCAGAGGAATTTTAGGCAAAGGTCACAGTCACCAAGGCAAAGATCTGAAGAATACCCCTATACTGTTGGACATTGCAAGCTGAGAATCAGCACAGAAGCTGCTCTAAAACAGAGACCAGATATGATTGTGGTTGTGGGGGATTTGTTCCAAAACCTGCATGACTCCCCAGGTTTTAATATAAGAGATAGTCTGCCCAGAAATCAAAGTTTTCCCATGTTAAAGAATGACTATGCATTTTATGGTGGAATAAAATCACTGCCAATCATATTGCGACTTTTTTTGGACGGGTGCAGCAAAGAAAGCTTCAACAAAGCATTCCAGACTCTTCATAACATCACAAACCATATGGAGGGACTGTTGCAACAAATGCAACTGCAGCATGTGGTATTCACAAGTTCAAACCTCTATTCAAGTGAGTTTGAAAAAATTATACTTCTTGTTCACCTGAAAAAAAAATTAAATTGAAACAAGAGTACCCTTACAAACAAATGAGTTAAATTAGAAAGTTCATTGAACACTGTTCCATTTATGCTGAAGATTTTATCAGCATTGTAATTCTTTACTCGAAAAGATATTGCTTTCTTTTTTTTTTTTTTTTACAAATTAAGGAAAAACTTCTTACTATTCTCTGGAGAATAACAATCCTTCAATCACATATACTATCATTGTGTGTTTAAGAGATCAGTTGGACAGTCATTAATACTTATGTATCCTGTCCAGGGTGAATGAGTCAGATGCTGCAATATTCAGAGCTGCCAACCAGTACCGATTTCATTATTGTTGTACCAGAATGACTTCCAAAATACTAATATACTGATGTCACACCTCAAATTCTGGAATCAGCTATATTATATTGTATTATATTATATTATATTATATTAGCTTGGGAAAATATCTGTGATTATTAAAATTGGTGAGAAATTTATTCAAGTCTAGGTCTATCAGATGAGAAGATTACTTGCAAAATGCACCAATAAAAAAACACAAGTCAGTGTCTTTTCAAGTAAACTTATAACTTTCTTATCAAGCAACCATTTCAAAGTAGAGACAGTTCAACTTCAAATATCAAGGACTTAACAACTTCTGCAAGTAACCTCCTCATATAGGATACACCTTTCTTGGAAAATACTGAAACAGGGGTCTTAACCCTCTTAGCGCTGTACTAAAAAAAGTTACCCTGTCCATTTGCTGGTTTAAAATTGACCTTTTTAGAGATAAACAAAACACTTGAACTCACGCTGGGTGACGCCATTGTAACACCAAAACTGAAACTGGCCAGGTTCTTGCCTCAAGAAACATTATTAAAAAGTTGCCTGAGTAGTATTTTCATAGGCCAAAATAAAAGAGAAAATGCCAGAGTCACAAAGCCCCGATCGTGGCTCATCGCGATCATAGGGGAAAGCCACGATCGGGGCTAGTCGCGCTAAGAGGGTTAAAGTACTGTGATCGGTTGAATAGGAGTTGGTAGCTTTGAATTTTTCACATTCAAACGTGTTGTTGATTTGAACTAAACATTTTTCCAAGCTTCCAAATGTAAAAAGATTCATGAAATTTTCAATATTGTGTGGGAAGGATATTAAAACTTATGTATTTTAAACATAGAGAAAAGGAAGAAAAAAAAACAACTTAAAATGGCGTTTTCTCAAAGAAAGGAATTTTTCACTTCCGCCTCATTCACCCTGGATGGGAGGCATATTTACTTACAGAAAATGAGAAAGATTCATGTTGGTTGCAACGATAGTATATCATGTTCTTAAAATTAAATTTTTCCTATTGTTATCAATAGGTGACGATAAAGGCGGGGCATATCCCAGGAAGATTGACAGAAAGCTTGTGGGAGACTTTACTCGAAATGTCTATGAGTTCCTGAAGTCATACAGACCCTCGACTGATAATTTTCAAGCCACAATAGCGACAGGAGAAGATGGTCTTCCTGGGGCTCAAAAAGTCCTCAACTCAAGACAAAGTCAAGCAAATAGTTCAGGTGAAAGAGGTAAGGAGGTTTTCTTAATCTATTTCCTAGGATAAAACTATGTGTGCATATGAAGAAATTTTTTACTGGTGTTTCATTGTTTCAACATTTAAAAAAAGCTTCAATTTATGTCCTTGATAATTATTGGTGTTTCAAGCAGTGCAAATGAGTTGGTTGTTGTAAAGTTCAATTTAAGAGAAGCCTTTTAAAAGCATATTTTTTTCTTGTAAAAACCTGGAAGAGATTGTTCAAGTAAGCGAGTTGCTTAGAGAGGCTAAGCAAGGACCTTCGCTATTAAACTCCTACTTTTATCCACTGCTAATTTCATGCCTTTAAAATCTTTCAATCATTTAAACTAAAGGCATTTGGCTGAAATTAAGCCTATCCATGTATCATGCTTTACATGGTGTCAGCACATGACCGCTGGGGTACTTTTATACTCCACAAACGCATATATATAGGGTTCAGAAAAAATTTTTGAGGAGGGGGGTAATTAGCACTAGCACTTCACAGACGGGTCATTTGGGCTATGCTCTCCGACTGTCAACAGTTGTGGGAGACAAGTTTTGTTCTCTAAGTTCTTCAGCTTTGTCTCTGCGCCTGGGCTAAGCTTGGTTGTGCAGATCATAAGGTCATTACTTGATTGTACTTATATAGATCCACAAAACCTGCTTTTTCTTTTGGTTTCAAAGAAAACATTTATTTTAAATAAAGGAAAAATGAGGCTGTGGCTGCCATTGCCAAAGTCATTTTGGTTCAGTGCAAGCAACAAGACAAAAAAAAAAACTTCAAATTTTTGGTTCATCAATTTACAGTTTAAAGAGATTCTTCCGAATTTGAAACGATAATAATTTTTTTATGTGTATTTCCACAAACTTAAGACAATTTAATGCAATTTTTAATTGTTGGAAGCTTAGAACAAATTTTGTTTTAAAAGCATAGAAGTCTTCTTATGTCAAATTTGCGATGTCTGACTCTTTTGTACTGATTAGTAGTCATAATAGAGTTGATTGAAAGATTTTAAAGGTATGAAATTAGCAGTGGAGAAAAGTAAAATGCCCGAATTGTCTGCCTTTAGTATGATTTAAAAACTTCGACCTGTAGTAGCTTCAGCATCCATTCCCTTGCCTTAGAGAATCATAGCTTATAAATACCATGTCACAAAAAAACTTCTTAAAAGTTTCATGGCGAAGATAGCCAACTTGCTTAGGCCTACCCTGTTGAAGCGACTTGTCTTACTTAATCGGGAAGATCCAAATGCACAAAAACCATTGAATTTGGAAGTGGACCAACACTTAGCTTTAAACAACAAACACAGAGAACAAACGATAACATATAAATTATAGATCTACAGTTCACAACAAATATAGTGGAGGTAAGCACTGCGCAATCAAATGATTGAAAAGTTTTAAAGGTGTGAAATTAGCAGTGGAGAGAGGTAGGATTTTAAGTGCAAATGTCTGAAATGTCTGCCTTTAGTATGATTAGAACCTTCAACTTATAGTAGCTTCTGCACCTTGCCACTGAGAGAAACATAACTTATACCAAATCGCCTCTACACTTCGGGAAAAAAAAAAGAATTTCATGGCAAAGGTCCTTGCTTAGCCTCTCTAAGGGACTTGCTCAATATGGCAAAGGTCTTTGCTTAGCCTCTCCAAGGGACTTACTTGATAAAACTGAAAGAGTTGAGCATATTATCCGTCCCATTTGATCAGTCAAATGTAGATTGATCAAATAGAAAAATATCTGTTGCCCTCTTTTTTCCATCCTTCCAATTTTATGTGTTTGTGTTATTTAAGGTCAACTGTTGCCTTTTTAAATAAATGATACTTGAGGCAAACAGGGTGAATCAAGCACAGGTCTCAAAGGCCAGTTTTGAACTGACTGCAATGGGCCCTGATCATGGCTTTCAGTAAAATGCGATGGGCCACGATTGTGGCGCGGGCGACTCAGTGAGACTATAAATTATTATTTTAATCCACATGAGTTCCTGGCGAGTTGTTTTGATGTGCATTGGCTTCTAGGTTGATTTCAGGGCATTTTACTTTGGTTTCTTCTATGAGCATGAGTTGCACTTCATGATCAGTAGCTAGATCAAGATCTAGATCTCTAATCAAAGTCTAGGCCTAGATAAAGACTTCATCTCGATCTCACTATCTGACTTCATGTAGACCTAGGCTTCTCAATCAATTCCTCATTGGTTTCTGATTAGAAAATATATACTTTTATGTGTCTTCCTCTTACGTTGTTCTCTCAATCTTCTCTTTTTTACTCTGTCTATAAGACTGTGTAATTAAACAGGTCAAAGTTCAGTCCAATTGCCAGTGCCTTAAAAAATTTTTGCCAGCAGGGGTAGGGTTAACTTAAATAGAATTATTTACCATATAACCAACCATTTTGTTTGCCTTCAAAATGAAATACCTCAAGACATACAAAAAGCTGGGATTGAACGTTTTTCAACGTCGTCGTTAAAAGTCCTAAAAGACACTCTCAGAAAGTGCGAACAACTCGGTGTGTCAAAATTCTGACTTTTGCCTGATATACCAGTACCCTGGTCGCTTCTCATGTTGTGAAGAGAAAGCTCTGATATATTAGAATATTTTTTTACATCTATGAATGAGTTCCAAAAAGCAACCTTAAACTTACGGAATTTCTTAGTTTTAATATGTTTTTAACTTATTTCATTATCACTGTCATTGTTATTAAAATTTTTGTGTTAAATATAACATACAGCTTACAGTGTAAAAGCTTCAAAAAGAGTTTTGAACTTAATGCTTGACATAAAAATAATGTTTTGTGTTGTTCTTCTTATTTTTTTTTAAACATAGGGCCGAGGTTGTCTTTGCAATACAGCCTCTATTTTGAATGTTTTCGGACTGATTGTTGGCTTTCCAAAATTAAAATTTTCACTAATTTTATTTACAGCTGAAAAAACATTTTCCTTTCTTGAAATAAGCATACATTATTGAGCAATTAAAGAAGGAGCCAACCTCAGATTTGCTGGCAATTCCTTTTTTAAACAGGAAGATCAGGGAAGTCAAGTGAAGTTCATTTGGAACGTTGTGGAATTTGTTTAGAAGAAGAGTATATTCGGCATCATCTGACTTGCTGTGAGGGTATTGTTTGCACTACTTGTGTTAAAAAGGTACAGAGATGTCCATATTGTCGAAAGCCTTTTTCACGTATGACAGGGACTCAGCCTGATGGAAGGATGAAGATTAGTTTCTTGAAATACCAGAAGTTGAAAGGATATGAAAAATCTGGTTCCTACACCATAACTTATGACTTTCCAGCCGGTACACAGGGGGTAAGTGTATTTGAATTGATTACATGGTAAAAGCTTCATATTTTTTGTTGTATATTGTCAAATTTAGGCTGTTTTACGCTACCAGTAATTGAGTTCTGTCTGGCGGGCCAATAGGCCAGCTAAGTCACTACGAACGTAGGCAAAACAAACATATAATATTACTACAGCAGGCTTTGAGCACCTAGCGTCTAACATCACTGCCAAGTGCCAGGTGCTGTGCGTGGGGATACTAGCGTTCTGCTAGCGTAGGCTGGTGTAGTGGTCAGCGGCATTTTTGTAATATAAAAGAAAATGCCATGTTTTGTAGAAAATTTCTAAAACTGCTGGTAGTAGAAACATCGCTTTTCATTCATAACCTTTCCTAAAATTTGATCTAAAAACCGATAAAATTTGGCATTGTTGTCATAAAAATTGTAAGTGTTAGCACAAATCTGTTTAGGGTATCACATTCGTCTCCAGTTTTTACCAGAAATTAATTTGTATAAAGATATAATTTTTAAGAATTTAATTAGGGCCCAATTTACAAATTTATGATCTCAAAATTGGTCGTTTTTAATCATGAAGAACCTACCTATTTAAGTAGTGTAAATTTTTTTTTTGTTGATGGCGTAATTAGTGTGTAATTTTTTCTGTTCATTCATCTTCCTTTTATAGTGCGATCTTTTGAGTTGAAAACCACAAACTATAAACGTTTATTGAACAATATTTAAATACACAAAGAGATCTGTTTCTATAACCTTAGAGGTTAAGTTTAGTTTCAATATGGCTCCATTTGTTGTTAAGTTTGATAAAACCTGTAACAAGACAAAGGCTATTTAGTTTCCATCGTGCAATTGCTGAACATGTACAAAATATTTTAAAACGCTCTTCAGACACTTGTTTCATGCAAAATCATAAACCAATATCAGACCCATTTATGTTTCAATATTAGACCCAGAGCAAATAACTCAACAAACAAATGGTGGTCAGTCATTTATGAAAAAAAATTACTGTCAAAGATTATTTCAAACCACTAGTTTATGCAAACCTTAAAGAATAAGCCGAGAAAAATAGTATTAAGTCTGGACAAGGTACGCTTTCTTTAAATTAAAAAAAAAAATGAAATAATGCTTTATTATCTCATTGGTGCTTTCATTGCAGTTCATAACTTAATATTAGTGAATTGACTTTATTGAGAGGGTTGAAATTGGGCTTTTTTTTTGTAGAGTTTTCTGTGTGGGAAAAACAATGAAATTGTGGTCAGTAAAAAAAAAACTCTGTCTTCCGGGCCAAAGTCTTAGTTGAAATAACTTTTGTTGAAAAAAAGCATTGCAGTAAACTAAAGTCTTTCAAATTACATTCAATTTTCCAAACAAATTTCTGTTTCATGGCTTTAAAAAAGATATTTTTTTTGGATAAGAACGATTTGTAAAATGAGATGAAATGAAATCTTCAGACCTTCTATAAATCTAATTTTTTTATTTTATTTTTTCTCTTCTGAATCATCAAGCCAGAGCATCCAGAACCAGGAAAACGTTTTCCAGCAGTCAAGAGGGATGCCTACCTCCCTACTACAGAGGAAGGTAACAAAGTGTTGCGACTGCTGAGGGTGGCTTTCCTCCGTCGTCTGACATTCACTATCGGAGACTCTCGTACAACTGGCAGAGAAGGTGTCATCACCTGGAATGACATTCACCATAAGACCTCTTTAAAAGAAGGGTAAGAAGGATAGTTAGGGGGATGAAATCTATGTATGCATTTTATTTGGCTTTTTGAACGACTAGTGTTGTCATAGATAATTTTAAAGAGGCTTAATTTTTTTTGTAAATTAGAGATTCTTATTGTTTTTTTTCATGACCATATGTGCGCAATAGGCTTATGCAATTATTTTTTTTTTTATTACACTATATAAATCCCTTTCCCCAAATTTGGCATCGTTACTCAGCATTAGTGTGTCATCACAAGAGTAGCGCCACTAATGCCCCAGCAGATCAGTATATTTGAAAGCTACTTTAAACCCATATGCAGGGTCTTGCAGGCGCATATCACAAATTCAAGTATTGCCTGTAGCTGGGTACCCATTTTACAGATGGGTGGATGGGAAAGTTTGGGTAAACTGCTTTCTCAAGGCAATTCCAACATGGCAGGGTTGGGAATTGAACCATCAACCGCTGATCACGACTCCTTCACCCTAACCACTCTGCCATGCTGCCCCTTTTGTGTAAGTTTATGAGTTTTGCAAAGAAACAAAATCCAAAAACTAATTTCAATCATTTTCAAATAGAAACCGGGTATAAAACCTTAAAATTATTGCTTTAATCTTCAAAAGCCCTTTAAATCAACTCGGCTCAATCCAAATTTTAATAAATAACTGTTGTACTTTCTTTCGATTTTTAAAGCTTTATTTAAAATCCAACTACTTTTCAGCACAATGAATGTTTAAAATTAAAAAAAAAAACCATCAGTAGATTCAAAGATGAAATGGATTTAATTACAACTTCTCTGACTTCGGTATTAGTCTTTGTTCCGCTCGAATTGGTTTTTTAAGCAGAAATCAGAAAAATAAACGCAACATAATTACACAGTAATAGTTCTATGCTTCATCGTAAGATAAGCGCGAATTAGTGCAAAGAAATATTTATGTGAAGCAAAGTGAGTTCAGTTTGGACTACAGAAATATATTAGGGGGAAGAAAAGCCCTCTTATGATAATAATGTGTAGCAAAATGAGTTTAGTTTGAAATACAGGGATATTTATACTAGTGCAAAGAAAAGCCTTCTTATGGTATTAATGTGTTGTAAAATGAGTTTAGATTGGACTACAGAGATAATTATATTTGTTCAAAGAAAAGCCTTTCAAAGATATAAATGTGAAATAAAATGAGTTTATATTGGACTACAGAGATAGTTATATTAATGCAAAGAGAAGCCTTCCAGTGATATTAATGTGTAGCAAAATGAGTCTGGATTGGACTACAGAGATATACTAGTGCAAAGAAAAGTCTACCAATGATTAATATGAAGCAAATTGAATTAAGTTTCGAATACTGAGATATAGGCTACATTTGAGTGAGATTACCAATTTTATCCTTCCCATGTTATGTATACTGAAACTTTTCAAATCATTAATATTTTTTCTAATATCTCCAATTATGTCACTCAAATCTACTTTTGGATCCCAATGAGCACTTTTTTCTTTGCCAACTATCCTGTAAGTTGGAAGTTCTGGTATTTTGAACCAAATTGGCTGTTTTCAAGCACTTTAACTTAAACAGACTGCACTGTACATTGTTAAAAATCTCTGCATGTGAAACAAATACTATGATTTCCAGGTTATGTACATAGTTTGGGCAATTTAAAGAATGGAGATAGGTGATAGGCCTACTGGTTTTAAAAAAAAGGCTTTTTTTCATTGCAGAGGACCTAAATAGCTTATCTAATGAGATTTTTTATTTTCAGACAATGATATTGTGGTGGAGTATAATATATACTATATTTATCTATTTGAACAAAAGCCAAGAAAAATGTTAATCAGGGTGTTATTTCTTTTACAGAAAAAAGTAGGCATCAGATTGGCCATTACTGTGTGACTCATTCGATCAAAATGCAGTGCCATGATTCGACTTATTTCTGAAGGCAGCTGCTATAAGATCATGATATGATGTGTTACTATAATTATTATTACTAAGCTTCTTTGAGTGACTTATGAACTCATGTAATTAAGTGATAAATTATAGATGGAAAAACTTTATTTTCTATCTTTTCAGGCAATATGGATACCCTGACCCCAATTACCTACGCAATGTCACCAAAGAGCTTGCTGACCGTGGTGTCACTGAAGCAAGCATGACTGAGGGAGAGAGACGTGACTTTGAAAAAGTCAAGAAGGATCTTCAGAAACGTCAATACTTTTTTGATATTTAAAAAAAAAGTATGATGCAGCACTGTCACATTAAAACGTTTTCACAAGTACACAAGACCACATTCCAAAAGTTAGTCTCTCATAAGCTTGCAATACACATCAGTGAAACCTTTCACTTCAGAGCCAGCACTGTTTTTGTAAAGAGTGTTTTGCTACAGTATCCAATTCACTCACATGCTCTAAGGGCTTAACAAAGGTTTTCTGACATGCCATCACTAGCAAAATTTCATTCTCAACTCACAGATGATAATCATTTAAAATGCATCCCTCTAAGATACTGACATGATTTTTTACTTTGCTTAGCCAAGTACTTGTTCAGCACCTGAGTGAGGCAAATAAATGTATACAAAGAAGTTTTACCGAGGAACTAAATGCTGACCTGCAAAGCTATGGCTTGAACTTAAGATTTGATTGCCTATCACTTGACTGTGATGCTAATAGCTAAAATTGATTGAAAAGTTTCTGCCTTTAAATTTGTATTGTATAAGTTTCAAAGCTGAAGCGTGAACACAACTTGCAATCTTGAATTAAATACATATGCTGCATTGTCACCATCAGTTTTTTTTTAAGCCCATGCTTACAAGTAACTCTTAAGTAAGAAATTAAATTGTAATAGTAATTATAATAGTAAATATTTTTGCTTTTGCCTTCTGCACATTTGAAACAAGTTTTAAAACAGGTACAGTTCATTTTGTGTATTTGAACCTCATGGGAACAAAAGGTAACATTTATTTTTGTTTTGATTTTTTTTTTCAGTTATAGAAATTATGTATTGATAATATTTTGCATCTATTTGCGATTGAAAAGATTTTCAAATATATTCTCTAGATAAGTGTTTTGGTTGTTTTTGTTTCATCACTTGTGACAAGACATTCTTGTTTTTTTATTTTCCCTAAATTAATGGAAGGGTAAATGAATTTTTGTTCTCAAATTGATGCATTGCTATATACGCATAACAATTTTTCATTATGTGAGGTTTTTTAGGCTCTAATTGTTTGAATCATTTGCCATTTGTCTTCTTCCTGGGAGATAGATAAGCTTTGACTTTACACATATATGCATTATAAGTAACGCTGATATAAGTACCATGAATATAATAGTATTAAAATTCGTAACAAATTTTGCCTTTATTTTCTGTACATTTCAAACAAGTTTTAACACAGTCAATAGTTCATTTAGGATATTTTTAACTTTATTGGAACAAAATTCAATTTTAAGTCATCATTAGACATTACAAAAGAACGATAAAATTGGTAATATGAATGTAGTTGTAATTATAACATGGCTTGGTGTAAAACTTAAAAGGGCTTTTTTATGAGTTTTTTTTTTTAATCTTTTTTAATGCAAACTAAGAGGAAACCTGTAAAGAAGACATCTTGTATCACGTACCCTTTACACATAGGCCCATATGTAATCTGCACAATGTTATCAACATCTTGTTGACGCTCGAGGAGCTATATTACCTTTATTTATCCAGAAAACTCTTTTTTTTTTTTTTAAATTTTATATTGTAAGCCAAAGTCTACAGTATTTGAAGGGGTCAAGGGAAAAACAAGACATGTCACATTTAGAGGTTACGTCATTGAAATCAATAAAATGATGTTAAGCATGAATAAATCTTTTTTCCATTCATTAAAATATGAAGTCAAATAATTTTTCCTCTCTATTCTATAGAAATAAAGATAGAAACTCATACATTGATTCTCTTATGTAATCAAAGGTGCCAAAAAGTGAGGCCAAAAATTGTGACATGCCTTGTTTTTCCCTTGCTAAGGGTAGAGCAAGGTTGGTTTATTGTTTTTTTTAAGCGTATTTCATTACGGAAAAGATTTGTTAACATTTATGAATCAAGAGTCCTGTCATTTAATATAAAATCTCACTCTTAATAAAGCTTCACATGAGAGATTCAAAAACTTTTGTTTCTAAGTTAATCTTTTAAAATTAATCTTTATTTTGTTTTTGTTTCTGGTTTTACACTTTAAATTATGTAGTATTTGGCACAATGTGTCAAGAAAGTTTGAGCTAGATGTGTCTATAAAAATCCAAAAAATTGACTCCTTAAAGTTAAAATACAGGTAATAGCTTTTATGATTCTTGTATTTTATTAAGATACATATTTTTTCCATTATTATGTAGGTTACTAGTAGAGGGCTTGCAATGTAGCTTAATATATCAGTGGTTTGATTTTTAAAAATTGTACATGTACTAACATTTAACTGTATTCACAATTTTACAGTTTCTTTTTTTTTTCAACTTTTAGTTTTAATCAGGGATGCAAGTTTTCCGATTTTGATTTTTAAGCTGTTTTCTTTAACTAAAAAAGCAGGAAAACTTGAAAAAATTATGACCTAAATGTTAAAGAAAACATCTTAAATTAAGAGTCATGGAGACTCAAACACTTCTTTTGAGTTGGGTAGCTGTGTAGGCACTTGTACAGAGTTGTATCTATCTCGTGCAATTGGTCCATCAAAAGTTCTATAAGGGCACTTACAGGGTGTATTTTTAACTGTTTGCATATGTAAGTAAAATTTAGTTTGGCTTTAAAAGATCCACCCCTTATTATTATTTTTAAGATGTACAAGTAATGGCATTGCCAGAACATGTACCACAGCCTGTACCATTACATCTCATCAAGTGATTCAAATGGCCTGTAACCATTCTATGAGTTGGATAACACAGTTTTCAGAGGCATTTTCATTTGGATTATTGTATTTTTTGTGAGCTGGTGAAAGATAAAAACTGCTGAAGATCATCATAGCTCTCTAAAGTGAAAAGTTGATTTTTTTTCTCTTAAAAAAAAACAACAAAATATTAACAGAGGAAAGATAAACTTTGATTAATTTAAATTTTAAACTTTTGAACTTTTTAAGGTGTGTTTTTTGACTCATTACAAGGGATTGCAAGACAATTTTGATATATGTATGTGTCAAAAATGAAACGCATTTTTTTTCCTAATGGCAACCACAGTTACGTATGTGCAAGTCATTAGTTTGAAGCTGGAGATAGTTATTTGCAAAAACTCTGGAATGAATTAGAAACTGTTTTTATTTGCCTGAAATTAAAAAGCCCAGGTTACAGAAAAACTAGAGTTGTGCTTTAAAAGGCATAAAATACAATATACACTTTTAAAAATATGTTCATATCGCAATATGTCAATTTTTTTTTTCCATGTGCTGAATTCACTTTGGTCGCCTTAAAAATGTCTCGTCACCAGCAAGAGTGAGTCGGAAGTTGGAAATACATATTTGAGAAAATGCCTTTTGAGAGTCTACTTTTCCTCCTTTTTCTTTATATAATAAATCAACAAAAATTGCAACATCTTTCCACGAACATCTGATTATATTATGAAATTTTCTGCGTTTTGAAATTAATAAAAAGGCATTTTTCTAATAAGGAATGCCTTGGAATGTGCTATGTCCGACTCATTCAACCTGCTCGCAGGACAAATGTCTCTTGCCCAAACCAACTGAACGTTTACTTTGTGAAAACGCGTTTTTGCAGACTTATTCCCATTTTTCTATGTATTTTGAACTGGAACAAATTGTAACAGCTTTTTATACAATTTTGTTAATTTCATGCAACTTTTGACACTTGGAAGCTTTGAAATTTTATTGTAACCCTGTGAAAACTCTTATTCAAGATTTTTCAATAGTTTAAAGACTGTTGGTTTATTTAGAAAGAACGTTGTTTTTACTGTTGATTGAAGGATTACTAACTGCAATAATTTGCGATAATTTGTTTTATGATTATGGTGCAAAATTGTGCGTTGATGGTAAAATTCCATGTAGATCTATATATCAAATTGATCAATTAGCGTTCAATGTTTCTCAGAGAATGTAGAAGCCAAGTTAAAAAAAAATTTTTTCTGATAAAGGTCATCTCTGACATGATTAGAAAGAGTTTAAAACTAAATGCATGTATTCCAAAATTCTTACTTGCGCCTGATTCGCCATTGCTAATGTAAGGCACTGAAAAAATCAACTTGTATTCCAGAATGTTTTAGAGAAGAGTTCTTATTATATACATCGTCGGCGTTTAGCCTTAATTTTGAGTTAGATTGATTTAGTCTTTCACATCTACTGCTGTGGTGTTCTAACCATTTAACTCTGTTTAGCCCAAATTCTGATTTAGTCGTTTAGAATCCAGAAGACCTGTGGCTGTACATTTCTAAACAGCTAACTCTTTGTAGCCAAATCACTGAGTGAGCGCAAATTATTCAACAGGAAGAGGTGCATATAGTTTCTCTTTTGGTTTCGTTTTGATTAATAAAAAAAATTAATCTTGCTTTTTTTAAATAAATTTTAGTTTGTTTTGGGTTTTTTTTTTTATCTATGTACCATTGTGTGCGGATTTAAAAAGCTTGGTTGTATTGGTTTTTTTTTATTTTGTTCTGTTATGGGAGAAGGAAGGAAGAGAAAGAGAGATGGAGAAGGGGGCGGAGTAGCCGATAAAAGCTCGCACTCGGTATGATTTGAGCGCTCAACTATAGTGTATACCCGTAGTATTTAGCACCCACTGCCTTGCACATAGAAAAATTGCTTTTATAGTTTTACTTTTTAGTTTTACCGTGTTGCCACAACAGTTTTAGTTTTAGTTACCGTGTCACCACTATGGTTCTTCAAAAGAAATGTGATGTCAACTGACGTCCTTAAAGTTATGCAAAAAAATACGCACTGTTTGTTTTTATGATGGGAGATTGAAGAACCAAAAATGAATGTCACAGTAATAACAAAATATCGTCGTGTCTTCGTCATTCCTTTTTACAAGCAAAATATAGGCCTACGTACTTGATATATGAAATCTAATTGAAACCAGACACTGGGGTCTGAAAGCCAGAGTGGAGAATTATCTGTGCCAAAATTTTTGTTTAGGAAAAAAGAAATCACTGTCAGGTAGCCACAAAATTATCACAGTAAGTCTGCTTATCTATGTAAAAAAACACCGGAACTACAGCAATGTTAGGCTGAGTTTTGACTACTTACAAAGGGAATTGAATAGCGAGCAAGAGGAAGAACTGAGCCTAACTCTCTGTGAGAACAGTGCTAACAAAAGCGTATGCGAATAGAGCCGGTAAACAAAGCTTACGCCTGGTGGTTAAGTGTAGGCTGTAGTAGTATGTGTGTTTGTACTTGCCGCTATTATCTTTTGAATTTACCGGCTCTATTTCTGTTGCTATGTATACGCGTAGCCAGCTTGTCTCGGCTCTCTTTAGCACAAGTGTGTAAACCGCATAACGTGAAGCGGGCTTAAGGTTGTGCTCAATATTAATTTTCATTAACGAACTAACTGCCGCCGTAACAAAAGGACCATAATCTAAAACCGTCTGTATATTTATCAAGTTGTCTGTCTTTAAAAGATATGTTGGTGGCGTAATAGATAACTCTATAATTTAAATCTCATCTATGAAAAAGCTTCAAAAACTCCCGATTGTTTAAACATTACTATCTGCAAAATACAACAAGTAGGTTTTCTATACTACAATTTATATTTTGTTCAAAAAGCCCTTTACAGGACCTTAGGAGAAATCTAAAAGAAAATTAAATTATAGTATATACTCTATTAAAACAAAAAAAAGACGCATGCTCACTCATTCGTTTGTTTGTTTGTTTTTTAACGTCCCAGTCAACTTCGAAGTTATCTCAGAGACCGCACTGGGGACAATTGAAAGCGTGCTGCCACATTGTGATGTAAGGAGCGCTTGTGTACACCACACCCAGTCGCATTATCCTGACACCAGGCCGACCAGACTTAACACTAAATCCATTGTACCAGACACTAGGCGGATCAGCTACTAATAGTAATACATGTACCAATTTTAAAGTTCTTGGTTTGACTCGGCCGGGGATCGAACCGCGCACCTGTCTGCCTCTCTGTCTGTCTGTCTGTCTCTCTCTGTGTCTCTCTGTCTCTGAGCGAGTGTCTTACCGCAAAGCCACAGAGCCGGTATGCTCACTCATTCAGATTATTCGTAGCATTTATAACAGGGAAAAAACAATTTGCAGTTGTGAACGGGAAAAAGACCAGTTGTGTAACGGTTCATTCTTTACTTTCATTCTGACACTATTCTAATTCACCCTGATTTTAATTTACTGTGACTTAACCACTGGATCTGCAGTACTATACCCTGATTATTCTCTGATTCTGACTGTCCTCTCATCCTGATTCTACTCTACTCTGATTCTACTCTACCCTGACTCTTCTCTGATTCTGACTCTTACACTCACCCAGATTAAACTACTCTAATTCTACTCTACTCTTACCCTGATTCTACTCTACTCTGATTCTTCTCTGATTCTTACTCTACTCTTACCCTGATTGATGTGCTCTGATTCTACCCTACTCTGACTTTTCTCTGGTTTTGACTCTACTCTCACCCTGACTCTACTCTACTCTGACTCGGAAAACTTGTTGGTGGGGTTTTGAGGAAGAGAAATACAGATGGGCTCACTGAATCAAAAAAGAGAGAGAGATGGATAGAGAGAGACGGATTGGTTGAAAGAGATTCAGAGAGGGAGAGAAGTAAACTGATAGAGAGACCGAAAGGACAGACAAGGAGAGAAGAGTTAGAAAGACAGGGAGAGAGATGGAGAGACAGAGAGAGACAATACAGCCGACTGACACATTAAAGAGAAAAATATATATATATACAGTGGCAGAGAGAGAGACTGAAGGGAAAGCAAATAAAACCTGACGGAAATGTCACACAAACAGATTGTTAGTGAAGTGGGGCAGAAAGACAGGGATGATGATGGAGAGACAGAGGCACAGAGATAGACAGAGAGAGAGAGAAAACAGAAAAACCTAGAAAATGTGACACTGGCAGATAGTTAGATTAAATCCAAAAAAAAAAAAAAGCAACTCCATTATTCTTCTTACTCGTTTTACATGTAAACAAAATAAAGAAACAATACTGTAATTGGATTTAGTCTAATAAAGAGAAAACAAAGAAGGTTGGCTTGTTTAAATTTTAACGTCTCTTTTCAACTACAAGCTTATATCAGAGACGGCGCTTGAGACAATTGAAAGCGCGCTGCCACACTGTGATGTAGGCCTAATGAGCTCTTGTGTACATCACACCCAGTCATATTATCCTGACACCGGACCGACCAGACTTAGCACTAAATCCATAATGCCAGACACTAGGCGGATCAGCTGCAATTACGAATTTTAAAGTCCTTGGTTTGACTCGGTCGGGGATCGAACCCACACCTCCCGATCTCTGAGCGAGTGTCTTACCGCTAGGCCACAGAGCCGGTGAAAACAAAGAAGACCTGCCTAAAAGTGGTACATGTAACAAGCCGCCTGTAGGCGCAGACTTTGTTAGTTTTGGGTCGAGGAATTCAAATCCGGTGTTAGTGTAGAAAAAAATAACACAGTAAGAAAAAAACACAGAGACAGAAGGCTGTCGGTGGGATTTAGGACAGAGTTAAATAGATAAAGGGAGAAAGAGACTTAAATTACTGTGTTACATTCTACTGCTGCTGCTGCTACCACTACTACTATTACTACTACTACTACTACTACTAGTACTACCAGTACTGCTGTTGCTTCTTCTTCTACTACCTCTACTACTACTGGTAACTGCTACTACTACTAGTACTACTGCTACTACTACATGTACTCCTACTGCTGCTACTACTACTACTA
>BMAT01010298.1:108638-119302 GCA_019649035.1 Elysia marginata | reverse complement strand
TTCTTCTTCTTCTATTTCTTCTGCTTTTTCTACTGTTATACCGGTATTATGAAATTTACTCACGCCGAACATATAAGTAGAAGTTATACTTTTCATATTGAGAGCTCTTTGTTAGACGTAGTTGCTGGTACGTGAGAAATAGTAAGAATTTAGTTTCATGATTTCGCATCAAAGATATGATTTTTTTTTTATAAATCTGCAATAACTACCTGACGACGACGCAACTCAGCTCGATGTTCAGTTTGTCAGAGATCTTTGTCATCGTTCGCTGAACTTAAGCTGCGGATGCGAGAAGATGCAACAATTCCTCTGCTTCACATATGCATGAAAACGTATGGTTCGACCGGTCCTTCATCACAAAGTGCAATAATGAATTCTTCTTTATCAAAACTATTTTGACTGGAAACTGAATTTAATAAGAAATATTCATCGACCATAAAGACACCATATGTTTTAATTACATTGTCAATGTTTTGGCCTGCACACTTGCGATGGCATCTCAAATGCCAATCGTGAAAGGCCTGTGTCATTCATTTTTCTATCTCTTGTTGCACTTTTAAGCACCTGACGTTAGTTTAAGTTGTGTTTTGGTTTTAGCGTTTCTGTATGGAAAGTTCGTACCCGTGCCCTTAAGTCATTTCACGCCACACAACCACTTTATTCTATCTCATGAAGGTTTGGGGACAAAAATGAAAACTCATTCTATACTATATAGGCCTAAGTGTTATGCTGGACATGGCCTTTTGATCTGTTACTTAAAGCAACTGATCATAGATAAGTGTTACAAACGTTAAATAAATTTTTTAAAAACTAATCTAAAAACCCCTAGAAAATTAATAAGACTTAGAAGAAATCTGCAACTTAGAAGCAAATACATGTATCGTAATGCCTCTTGTGAGTCTTTAAAATCCAAAGAGAATAAGGACTTTGCCAAGGAGACTTTGATGGAGGCCTAACAACCATTAGGCCTATCCACACAGTCCTCCTTTGGTTTTCATGCCGTTTGCGTTACAATGATTTGCCTAATAAGTTGTATCCGATGTCACTCGTACATAAATTAATTCTATATATCCTGGTATAATGTATAACCTGCAAAGACTTGGTAACATTTTGGACTTTTTGGCTTATTATTAAAATCTGGCGAGATTAAAATACAGTCGACCAGTCCTTGAATTAACTTGTATGTTTTAATCACAGCTCATATTAAGAATTCAGAGCAATATAATTGTCCTAAAAAAATCTTTGTCAAAATCTTTTTTTGTTGTTGTTAGCCTGATATTATCTGTCGCATTCGTAAGAAACGACTCTTCATTGCGCAATAATTAGACTACAAATTGCCATAAAAAGGGAATTGCTACTTTACTTTTTCACTCTACTGTTAATCTTCCCTTGACTTAAATATCTGCAAAGCTGCTGTTTCATGGACCTGATGCTAGTCGAGTCCAAACTAAATACATTACACAAGCTTTAAATTTTACACTGATTTTTTGGTCAGTCTGTTCGAGTATCTTTTTGTGTTACCAATACTGAAACCTCAAATGAAAAAGTCCAAATTAATGCACATGCAACAGTTTATCTACATTTCCAACGGTTCAGCCTGCTCACATAGTCACTGCCACGATGGCCAAAATCCTAGTGCATGATTCGATAAGAGATTTCCGTTTCCTCATAGGCCCTAGCTGCCCAGCATGGCAAAATGGTGAGGGCTCTTTACGTAGCTGTTGTGAATTCGATATCAACCGCATTACAATCTTTTGTTATTCATCAATCTGTAAAATGAATACGTACCGATAGCCCTATAGTTACTAACTGAGTTTATAGATCTCATTTCTTCTCCTAAAATTCTAGTACATCTACTGACCGAACGGAATTGTAAGCGCTATCATACTCATAGTCTTGGTTTTGAAGACTGATGACCATATTTAATGTAGGCCAATGATGCCTCTCTCGCCTACCTACATAGCCTATACCTTTTTTTAATTTAAACTTCTAGACAGACTATATGATTTTCAACAAAAGTTGGAAATACTAGGAGAGAATGGTGTTCCGAAAATGTTGCGTTGAGCAATGTTTGACTTTTTTCCTGGTTTGGGTCTTTAATTAAGCTTATCAGGTTTAACTAAGCTGCTTGTTCAACAAGTTACTGTTCACCTCCCTTCCTCTACTTTAGCCATGGTTAAAAGAAGCGAAGTCAAACTAGAGGGGGTCAGTAATTTTGCAGTGCATGCAAAATTGTGTCATAACTCAGAAGAACCTTATATATTTGGTGCTCTAAATCATTAGTTGTTTTTTTTTGCTCCGGTTTTGAGTGGCCTGAATGAAAAATTACTGAACTCGAATTCACGAGTTAGAATATGGGTAAGGAGACGATGTCATAACATTGTTTCTGTAACTTACAGATAAGCGACCTCGACTAAAACAGCTAGCACTTCAAGATGTCAGACATGGAAATCTTACACTTGCCCGACGGAGGCGGCAACACACTCAAGGTACTCAAATACAAAGATCGCCTATGGCCAGCCTTCGCACCTGAGTCAATAAGAGGCGTGGAAACGTTCAAGTCCAGAGACGATGACGTCATAGTAGTGGCATACCCTAAATCAGGTGGGAGTCAGAGCACAATAATTAATGAGTTTTAAGATTTTTGGTTGTGTGGCTTTTGGAGATAATACATGTATAGAAAGATTGAGAGATAATTAAATTACTGAGTAACGAAAGCGAATGAGGTGGGGGGAGAGAGAGAGGAGAGAGAGACAGACACAGAGGGAAAGACAGAGAGACAGAGAGACAGATACAGAGAGAGAGAGAGAGAGAGAGAGAGAGAGAGAGAGAGAGAGAGAGTTAAGTTTAAAAAGGAAAGTCTATAGGAACTTTAAAAAAAGTTATGTTCGTTTCTTACATGATTTTTCTTGCAGGTACCCATTGGGTGTGGGAAATGGCACGTTTGTTACTTGCAGGAACAACAGATGTCCCCACGATTGAAAAAGACGATGGAATGATTGAAGATGTTTTTCCAGATGTTCTTGAGGTTCGTTGTAAACTTGTATACAACTATGACTAGATTTGGGACAGGTGAAGTGGTTTTTGCAGCTAATTTATGAGGAACAAGCTACTTGGCGTTTGTCTTTAGGTCACTATCTCTTTGTTTATGCATGTCTCTCTCATGCTACACCTTATTTTACTCTTTTTCTGTCCTATTTCGTCTGAATTTACGATTTACAAATGCTCTCTTCTCTCTCTCTCTCTCTCTCTCTCTCTCTCTCTCTCTCTCTCTCTCTCTCTCTTTCTCTCTTCCATTCTTTACGGTTGCCTCTTTTACTACGTTTTACCCTCATTTTTTTGTGTGTTTCTTTCATCTAATCTGATACATATATTACCATCTTAGAAACTTAAATGTGTTTATATTTGAAAGAATCAGGGTCAAACTAAACATATCCATCTTAAACATTGTCTATTCTACCAATTTTGCGGTTAAATAAAGAACACCTGCAATTCTTTTTCATTTTGTACTTTGCCTGTTTGACAAGGAATGGCCACAAGAAATTACATGTTTTGTCCAATGTCCTATGTTTTTACACAAAAAAGGTCTCAAAAATGATCACTTAAAGTTAGACAGTCATGTCAAGTCAATGAAATTTTTTCGTGCACAAAAATGAACGAAATCTTTTGTCACGATTTGCCCCACAACTCGTAATTTGTTTCAACAAGTCATACAATTATTTTTTTAAAAATCTAAATTTAATAATAATTCTTTAGTTATACTACCGCATGTCTTTGACAATTTTTTAGGTGATTAGATAACTACTGGTTATTATTCAGAATGAATTTGTCTTGCTTGGTTTGACCCTATCTAAGGCTCAGCCGTCTCCGCGATCCCTCAACACACACGCTCACTTTGAGCTTTTGCCAAAGGAAATCTTAGAGAAGAAAAACTGCAAGCTCATCTACTTAACTCGAGACCCTCGGGATGTTGCAGTCAGCTACTTCAACCACCACCGCAAACTTGTTGAATATTATGAATACAAAGGACAATGGAAGGACTACTTTCCTCTTTATGTCAACGGGAAAGGTATGAAAGTGCTTGGCACTTGTAATTACAAAACAGGCCTAAGTTTTCTATTTTCGGAAATAAATAAATCTCACATTGCTTAAAAAAATTATGATGTTTTGTACTGAAAAGTCTCTTTTAGCAGCTTGCAACTTTCTACGAACCCAACTCCGTTTTCCTCATTGATTTTCTCTGTCTGTTTGTCTTTTTGTCTGTCTGTTTGTCTCCCTGTCTGTCGGTCTGTCTCTCTCTCCCTATCTTTCTATCTATCTCAGAGCACTGAGCTAGCTGTTTAAAAACATAGTGCTTTTGATAAAATCCGTGATATTAATTGTGCATCAAATAAAAAGAAGTGAAAACATAAACCTCCAATGAAGGGCAAATGTCAAAAAACAGATTTCAAACTTTGAAAAGTTGAAGTTGACAGTGATATAAACAAAAATTTACTGAAAAAAAAACAAAAGAAAAATTAGCAGACCTTCTTCAATAAAACCAACGAGTAAAACCAATGCGTATTGTTTAATTTGTGCACCAAGACGATGAAAAAATATTTAATCTTTCATAAATTTTTTTCATAGTTGATTACGAGTCCTGGTTTGCCTACACCCAGGGTTGGGAACAGGGAATCAAAGACAACCCTGATCTCAAGGTGCATGTCACTTCATATGAAGCTCTCCATGAGGTAAGTCAATAATGGAAACATCATATTGCCTGTAAGGTCCACTCATTGTTCTGCCATGTACATCGTTTTTCGTATTTTTTCTATAACTGATCAAAGTCTTCTGGCATATATAATTTATATAAAAGATGGAGGATGATGCTGTCAATTTTCAATGTATTACACACATTCCCTGTTGTATCATTATATCACAAATAAACTTTTTATGTATAGGCAAACCTTCATTTTGTCTTCATAATTAATGTTAGGATAATAAAGATATGTTTTGAAAAGGGTGCTCATTATTAAGTCTATCCATCTTCTTGTCTGTAACAAAGTTTTTTGAATGTATAGCTGGCTACCTATTATTTGATCAACTACCTACGTTTCGCAAAATCAGTTAGGTTCTTACAAATTCCTCCAAAGACAACTATTTGTAATTTGTAAAACCAAATTGTAAATGTATGTCATTGGCTTGATCTCAAGAAGAGCAATTAGAGTAGTTCTTAGAAAGTTAATTACACTATTTTAAAAGTTCATGTTTTTTAAATTTCTTTTCCTTTCTGTCATTATTTTAGAGAACAGTACTGCATAGAATGCCAGCACAATACTTGTATGATATGGGTCCTTGTGGTTTTTTCTTCTTTGTAGTTGTTGTACCAGGTTTTTGAAGCTGTTCCCTCAACATGATTTGAGTGTATTAGTTATGTTTCATGTCAAATTTTTTCATAAGGAAAAACCTCTTTTGTGTAACATTTTTACAGTTTTTGTTGGCTTCTGGACAAACACAATGATTTCTTTGCTTGTTATCAGCTGATTTCTCTTGCAAGTTATAGAAATGAAGTCATTATTTTTACCTTGAAAAAAGAAGAAGATATTTTGAAAACTTCCGGCATTTGTTTTTTTTTTAAAGAGAATTACTCTTGGTGACTAATCTTACTCATCCTGCTGTGAAAGGTGAGAAACATTTTTTTCTCATATATATAGATATATATTTATTTCTTTCACCTGATTAAAAAAAATTATACACTGTAATTCTAATTAGTTTTTCAAACAACATGCAAATGTTGAAATGAAAAATTTGTCACCGCAATGTGAACATTTACATTTACTTTGCAATTTTCAAAAGGGCTACAATTTATAACTGAACTGAATAATTCACTGCTTTGGTAGCTTTAATGTGTTTTAAGATCGAGAATGAAGAAAATACCAAAAGCCAGGTACAATCACCTTTTTCTCCCTCACAATCAATAAAATTTAGCTGAATTTCTTATCATTTAAACACTTCCTCGAATTTTAGAACACCAACGAGGAAGTAAAAAAACTTGCTCAGTTTCTTGGGGCACCAACAGACGAAGTATTTGTGGCTGATGTAGTGAACAAGACAAGCTTTGACAGCATGAAAGCATCCAAAGGCAAAAATGAAACATACAGAGAAAAGGACAAGACAGAAACCCCTATCATGTACAGAAAAGGTACTTCATGTTTTTTTTCTCAGAAGCTTTTTCTTCGAACTGGTACAGTAAAGTCAGATGTGAGAAAGTTATCTTAAAAAGCTGTATTTGTAAACCTCTTTTAATCTTAAATGAAAAATTTGTTTATTGTTATAATATCTCTCACGACAAGTCTGAATGAGCTGAACCTTGATGTGAGAAAAAGCTTTCAAAAGCAGGTTTATTCCTCTTTACTTTTGAATTGAATTATTAGCATCTTCTAACAAAATTTTGACAATTTCCTGCGCTTTTCAACATTTGGGAGCTCTGAAAAATACATTTTTCAAAATATCAATACTAGTAGAGTGAAAAATGTGACACCTGAGACATTTCGTCTGGTATCAATCATATGGACAATATTATTTTGTACAATAAAACCAAACTACTTACCTTTTCTTACATTTAAATTATTGCTTCGTGTTTTTTCTCCCAGGTAAAGTTGGAGACTGGAAAAATTGGTTCACCGTAGCCCAAGCTGAGCAATTTGATGCAATCTTTGAGCAAGAAATGAAAGGCATCAGACCATACAAGCTTTACACAAACCAAAGAGGATTCTTAGGCCCAGATAAAAATATGAATGAAAAGTGAAATATGTAGCTCTAGCATCTCTACACATGATAACAGAAAGGCAAAATAAGTTCATCTAAAAAATATATATATATATCTACGTTTATATAATTATTCGAGACTATGCTTATAGCAGAGAATGCAACGCAGGATTAACAAGAGTTTAGAAAAGAAAAGAGATCTTTGTTCAGACTTATTGTGAGTCTAATTTTCAACTAAAATTGTTCACCATAAGACATTACTAATTTTTTTTCGTGTCCAAAAGATATAAAAGTAAAAACCAGACTAAGTGCAGAGGATTGGACCTCAACATGTTTTACTTTGATTTTAAACCCAATCTTAAAATTTTGTAGAGTATTCTATTTAAGTAGACATTTCTAGATCATGTATTTGTGAGCATTAAAGCTGCTACATTATAAGTTCCTTGGAGGTTATGTAATAAATACTGACTCTTGCATTTATACCGCTAAGATGAGATTGTTATGTCATTTTGTGATTAGTACTGTTATGGATCTAGCAAGGATTAATCTGACTCAGATTATGTAGGTCTATTTCTGAAAAGACTTAAAAAGAAAAAGTGCTAAATCCTATCAAGTTCAAGATATATTTGAATGAAATGTGGTTGGCTAACTGTAGAACTAAGCTACAATTAAACTTGATCAACCAGCCTACGAAAAATGTAGGCCTATATGAACAGATTTGAGTCATATCCAGAAGATATTGTTATCAACTAAGGTATGCTTTTGTAATGATTCTTTCATATCGTAATGAGTAACGAAAGTTTATTAATTTTCTCTAAAGCTTTAATAGCAAACAGAAAAGTTTTATGCCCTGCATATGTGAAATATAATAAAAACTACTCGTTTCTGAAGAAGAAAATAAAAAGTAAAATTATTTCATAAAAAAAATGACAAATAATCCAAATAGGGTATTAGTTTATAGGAGTGAACTTTGCTGTTCTGAGGTAGAGATACAAAAGCTGACAGATTAGTTTTTTAAACCCTGATGCATATTCCATTGTTTCTCAAAAGACAAGTATTGTAATTATTGGCTGTGATATAGATAAAAGAATGAAGCTGAAACCGAGTATATGGTAAGGATCATTGGGATGTGGCAGATTCTATCCTCTCTTTGAAAATTTTTAGGTTTTGCCTCAGATGGCCATAAGTCACAGTTGATGCTGATATAAGGGAAATCCTTGTGTTCAAATTATGTAATAATGTGCATTTTTAATGAAAACATGTGCGATATTGCCTTAAATTATATTACATAAGCTTTTATGGCTTTTAATGTAAAAACAACCAATCAATGGAAATTGTTGTACAATAATTTTTAAAACATTGATTCCAATATTTTTAATTACTTTACTGGTATAAATTTATAGTTGGGTGCTAATTATATTGTGTTCTCTATCTATTGAACTTAGCAGTACATTGTTTATTGCAGATAATTTTTAATTATTTTCTTTTCTTGTGCTGTTACAAAAATTTGTAGTGGAAAAGTAAAATATTTTCGCTTAATTTCAAATCTCTTATTTTTTCAAAACCAAATTCATATGCTCATCAATTTCAAGCATAGAACAATACTGCATTATTTTTGAAACCTATTTTATGATAAAACTGTACTATACTTTTAACCTTGTAACTTACTTTTATTTTCCTGATTTCTATAGCAATAATCAAGCACAAGCTTTTGAAGGTCATGGAAATGGAAGAAAAATGTGATAATTACGATTTGTTACTATGACTTTTCTAGTGCTTCTTTTGATTTTTTTTGGGGTGCAAGTTGTTCATAGTAAGAAAGCTAAAGGAAATTGAAAGAAAACTTTGCAAGGTTTATTTTTGTATGGGAATTATGCGAAATTTGTACAATGTGAGATAAAACCCGATACAGAAGAATCAAAGAATGCAAGAGTACAAGAAAATCGATCAGTGAGGGCCCCAGGCCCGTTGATGATATTGAAGTTTTCAACCCCGACCACCTTGCTAGGATTGAAGCACCAGATGTAGTGGGAAGTTGGTGCTATATTAATAGTCCCTTCGTCCATTGATGCTGTTGTTGAACGCGTTTTATTTAGATTCAGTGACCGTGATTTGCGGCAAACTATTCCATGTATTTGTGACTTTCAAGCCAAAGAAGTTCTTTCTAACACAAAGGCGGCAAGTTTGTTTAGTGAATTTGTAACAGTGGTCTCTTATTCTTAGTGCACAACTAAGCGGGAGATAATCTTCCACATTGACATTGTATAGTCCATTATGACATTATAGGCCTCAATTAGACCCTCTCTAACTCAAAGACGCTGGTAAATGAACCTTGACAGGTCAAGAGCGTCCAGTCTATCTTTGTAGCAGAAGTTTGCTGTGCATAGAAGTTGTTAGTGGCCCTACGATGTACACTTTTTGCCATTAAGGCATCAGTCTTGTTGATTGGCAACCAAACCCAGTTACTGTTCCATGCCAGATCTTTGAGGTGCAGTCTATATAGACTTTTGTACAAAGTAATGAATGACAGTGTTCTAACATGAATGAATGCAAATTTTGGAGTGTCATTAGAGACCTAACGCGACGACGATAAGGTGTAACGTAATAACACCGATACGTAGCATGGGGTTTACAGCAGACGATTGGCAGAGAGACACTGCTAGCCCGTCAGCCATCTTGGATTTCCTCAGCTATGGGCTTCGTCCTTCTGAGCGGGCCCGTAGCGCATAAAACCTATTTTTAAAATAAATTTTCGCATGAGCGATTAGTATGTTTTTAATATTGAATTTTACAGGACAAATTTGAATACAACAGTATCACAATTTGTGCAGTGTGGCGGTCTAGTGAAAGGCGATCGGCTTTTGCACCTACAGGGATGGTGTTAGATTCCTGGTTAGCACAAGAACGTTAAGTCCTTGGGAAAGGCTATACACATTTCTTCGCCTCACTCTAGCGTTAAATGAGTTCTTGGCTTTGGGCAGCCGAACATCTTGTCAGTATGATAGAGTGATGAGCTGTAAAATTACTGCTCCTCTGAGAGTTTAGAAGGTAATTTGGTTGGCAATAGCTGGTCAGAGATGCCATGTAAAGCGCTTAGAGCATTTAAATTGAGGCGCTGTATACAAAAACGCTCTTTATTTTCCTTTTTTTTTTACTGAAGTAGATATTAGGTTATCGATTGCCAATCTGGTGCTTTTTTATTTTAAAAAGGTTTGTTTTTTTTCTCTTAAATTTTCTTGAAGAATGCACTTTATGCTTTATGTTGATGAAATATCAATTGTGCTCAGTGGGATTTAAATCACAAATAATGTACTTATTGATTAAAGGCATTTAAAGGTACAAAAAAGGAAAATTTTTTAATTGTTTCCGTCTTCTTATAATTAAAATGTTTCAATATGTCTTAAGTATCGACGTGAATTTGTTGAGATCTAGTTCTTGTACAAGCCTTTACATTATTACAAGCTAGCAGACCCGTTCAAAAGAACGGGAAACAGAAACAAAATGTTCTAAAACAAGATTTTTTTCTTTATCCATTTAACTCAAAATTATCAGTTTGAAAATTAGAAGTAAAGAGGATTGACTTGTAGAATGTGAATTTTTTTTTCTAACTGTCGCAAAAAAAATTTTTTACCACTGACTGTTTGCTAAGATAGGGCATATCGGTCTTAATAAAACTAAACAAAACTTAACAAATAAAGCAAACAAAAAAAAGGAATGAGGTAAAAACATGCTGAAAGGAACAGAATATTTACAGAAATTACCTGTAGATGGAAGTTTTTTTAAAATCTTAACTTTGAAAATCCAAAAAAAAAATATTTTACTTCTGCATTCAAGGGGCTTCGGACAGACACATGATTAATTCGGAGTCCACCAAAATCAACCAAGTGGCTGCATTAAAAATATTTTTTTCTTTCACG
>BMAT01010298.1:64031-82687 GCA_019649035.1 Elysia marginata | reverse complement strand
ATTGTCCACACTGACTTTGATGAGCAAAGAATCGTCGCGGACATAGTCTCTCGTTTTGAGGATCTCATGAGCGACAAACTTTGGATACCCAAAGCCTAGTGAGTCCACCGCCTTGGCCGGCTTCTGAAAGTGTTTCCATCCAGGCTGCGGTAAAAAGCTTTCCATAAGACTCGCCCTATTGCCTGGGTCGGGGCTCTGGTCGAACAAGGTGAAGGATACAGGGAGGGAGAAAGGCCAGGTAAGAATATTGTCATAGTCTCCAGGCAAGAGCTTGATATAAAGAGAGATGTAGCGACCTTCGCCGGCACCGTTCCCGTTGAGGAAAATAGAAAGGCAGGCCTTGTAACCAAACCTGGATGTGTAGAATGGTGGGCTAACGAGCTCCTTGCTGCCTGTCCCGTTTTTGTACATAGCATCGATATACTTGGCTTTGTAGTCACTATGTAGAAGGAGAAAGAAAGAAAAAAAAACCTAGGTATGTATTATCTTCCTTTAAAAACATTACATTTGTCAAACCTAAACTTGGGAAGCAACTTTATTTTATATAAGTGGTAGGAATAATTCGAAGACTTTACCAATATAGTTAATATTACACAAGAAAAAATGAAAAGAATATTTAAACGTATGTAACTTGCCAAAAATGCTGTATTGATCTAAAAGTTAACTAAGACAAATAAAATCATTGATAGAAGGTGAATGTTAAATCTATGGGACATGAAGTTCTTGGTGGGCTATTTTATTCATTTATTCTTTTTGAGTTGACATTGGATACGTCGTTTGCTTCCACCAATTCTCCATCACCTCCTCCTCTTACTGCTCGGCCTCTCTTCTTCTATTTTTTGTTCTTTCTCTTCTTCTTCTTCTTCTTCTTCTTCTTCTTCTTCTTCTTCTTCTTCTTCTTCTTCTTTTTCTTCTTCTTCTCCTTCCTCTTCATATTTTTCTTCCTCTTTTATCTTCTACTTTTTATACTCCCCACCTTGTTCTGCTTCACTTATAAATCAATGAAAATTTTTTAGGTGCTTGTAAATACCTGATCTTCCATATAAACACGCCCTCTGTGGTTTGTGTAATAGTGTGCAGAGCTGAACACAACTGAGATATTTGCTCTTTTTGCTGCTTCAAAAGGTCACAGGTTAAGGTGAGATGAGTCTTTACGCTTTCCTCAAGGTGAAGGTCAAGGCTGTAACGAGGACACTGGAAACCAAATAAAAAAACTCGTTAGAGAAGGGTAAAGTATTTGAGGCATGACATGGAAAAGGGGGGCGGGTGTTGCAATTCAGATTCCTCTACTTTAGTTATTTTACGTTACAAGTATGCCATACTCCCTGTCGTCCTCAACCGAGACCTTTCCCGAATCATAAACAGCAACTTGCAACTGAAAAGCAGCCACGATCTAGAGCACCTGAGATCTATAGCACAGCAGAGAGACGAGTGGACCAAGCTTACAGCGAGGATTCGAGAAGCAGCCGAGGCGTCCCAGTCGGAGCACTGAGATGCGCAATGGCTAAGTATCGGTGGCCGACCGCTAATATAGTTGCCATCCGTTTTTGCTTTCACATAGGGTGTATGCAAGGCCGCCGTAGGACAGACCGAAGTCTCTTGTCTAGAAACCGTAGCGTACTTTACTTTAGTATGACATAGTGTCATGTGAAAGGACCATTAGCCTGTCTAAAACGGAAAGACGCAGTAAGCGCTAGCTCACGATTGACGCAACTACTTGTTAAGAACCAGTAATGACCGCCCACACGCTGTGTTTTTTTTTTGTGGCACAAGGTAAAAAAGGTACTTTTTATTGTTTTTACCTACATGTATTTGAATTAATTGCGAACTAGCGTTTATTCTTAACTCCGCCTCAAGCCCTAAAATAGATTTGCAATTCCCTCAAGTTTTGTAGGTGGTATTAGACATGTAATTTTTTTCCGGATATCATGTTTTAGTCTGTTGGCTGATTGATCGCAAAGACTGATCTCGTCATGACATTCTACGCCCTTTAATATGCAACTATCAGTTCTTATCTATCTGAACTCCACATCGCACCCTATAGTTGAATTTTAGATAAACTTTTGGGTCTAATGCTTTTGTTGGAACAATACACGGTATCATGACGAATAGTTGAAAAAACAAATTGGTATTATATGAACTCAATAAAAAAGTTTTGTTTAATGTTTTTAGATCTTCATAATATGCATTGATTGCAAAGAACATTTTCAGTAGTAATTTTTAGGTGAAAACTGGACACTGGTGTTGATGCAGTAGGAACCACAACCATCAAAATAGATGATGATACCGGGTCAAAAAGAAAAAAAAAACAGGCTTAAATTTTAGCGATATCTACCAAACAAGGTGATGGCAGCAAGGAAAGGTTTCAGTTCCATACTTTTATTCATCTTCTCTCCTACGTTTTGGATTTAATTTCAATGAGTTTAAATTTTTAGATTTCACATTGGTTTTGTATAGAAAAGAAAACCAACAGCAAGTTCTTTGCTGCATACTTCCATGATGTATTATTATGGTACCGCAGCTTTTGCTGTACTGCAATAATTACTGTCAACCCATTCGTTATTAGCATTACTAGTAGAATGATGAGGGTAACAATTACAGGACAGCGAATTCTACTAGACCAGACTATTATAAGCCCCTTTCCTCAAAAAGGTCAATGCATTATGAGTATAAAATGCTATGTGGTTTTTAAATGTCCATTCAGGGGCATTAACTTTGGTGAAAAGGTTACTTTAAGAGCCTGACCAAACTTTATACGTAACACAAAGACAGTGGGTCTGAGGATATAAACATCCATAGAAAATTGACCGCCAGTCTTCTCAACATGTAACTTGTTAAATTCACCGTCGCACCCAATGCTATGGAAAGTTATAAAAACAAAGACGCATACCTTATGCCTGCATCCAGCGTCTTTGAAAGGGCAGTCGACGGTAGCCGAGGGGCAAAGCTCTTGCATATGAACTTCGACCTCCTCTCTGGGGATCTTGGCAGGATCACACCGGTTGGGACAGGAGATGGGAAACCGCGGACAGCGATACTGATGTGTCTGGAACAAAGGATGGATGGAAAACAATGCAGAAATAATGAACGCTCAATTATCGCTTTTTAAAAATTGAAATATGCCAAAAATTTTAAGGCTGATAATAACAGACAAGACAGAAATCGTAACTATTGTGGGCTAAAAACTGACTTACATTTGTTTATTTTGTCCTTTAGCTATGTCGATAACAGACAAGAAAGATTGTAGAGAGGTTACACGAATTGACTTGAAATTCTATAATTCTATAAAATTTGGTTCAGTCAAGAGCAAAACAGCTCTTGATCAGTTAAGGCCTGAGGTCTATTCAAACTCACAAAAATCAGCGCTCGGACACACATTTGACCCAAGCCCATACTTTAGACATTCATGCAGGAGGAAGCAAAACTGTTTGTAGTGAATGTTAGTTTAATCTGTAGTTATGAAAAGTATATAGCTGTACCCTAAGCCTTCGTGATTGCGGTGGCCTGGGCTGAACCCCATAAAACTTTAAGCAAAGATTAACTTTCTACTCGGATTAGTGTAGTATTTAGTCTATTTGATCTAAATGGAGAGTAAGCAGCCTCAAAATGTTAACAAATCTTTGCAAAGTGTAAACTAATTATTATAGTAATACAACTTTTTGTATGATGTAGGGCCTACGTCAAGTTGCGTTTGAACAACAGTCCATTTCAAGAAGGTCGGCCCACAATATAGCAACTTTAATCGAATTCGCCGAGATCTATGTTTAGTATCAGCGGTTTAACTTGTATTAAGTAAGCTCTCCTTTCTCTTCCAGCGAGGCCTACCTGTAGAGTCTCTTGAAGGAAGTCCTTGCCACAGAACTGGCACTGTACCGTCCTCTTGTGGCACTCGTTCCTCATGTGATTACTATGGAAACGGCGTTCCAGCTTAGCCCCACATTTGTTCTCGCACCATAATACCTCTTTGGGGCAGTTTCCGGCGTGGGTCTGGGGATAATAAAACAAGGAGCTTGAAATCTTTAGTTACACTTTAAATTGGGCTACTAACTCCAAAACTAAATTCAAAACTGCATTTCAACTTTTACATTAGTATATTACACTACCGTTATGCTTAATTTCATGCGCCCTGGCCAAAGTATATTACATTATAATTTCCTTATCAAACTCTTTTTCACATGAAAAAAAGAACTATAATATTCCAAAGACAGTTCACGTGCAATTTGAAACGCTTTTGGTTTTGAAAGAAAGCAGCAAGAAAACAAATTTCAAATTGAAAGAAAACAGTGCTGTGTTATTCCGAAAAAAAAGTGTCCAACGTTAGAGTTTCGTCTGATCTACAGGTTGGCATAGCCTTGAGATTATTTTTAGAAGCATTCGTTGAATTTGCTCTCAAAGTTTAGGAAATCTCTAACAGCGTTTCCTTCGAAAACAACGGCAAAGGCGGCAAGACGTCGAATTCAGTGCGGAGAGCTACTCGCTCCAGGTGTCATAAACAATATCTGAACGCAAGGTGCCGAAATACAGACTTACTGATTATAGTGCCTGACAGAGGCTTAGTTTAAAAAAATGTTCGAAAATAGTTGACGTAATCTTGCCAAGACCATAGAAAATATTGACTATCGTGATGTTCTTTGTTATGGTGACTGTGAAGAGTCAAAGGGTTAGAGTGATAGCGATATTTATTGAGAAGTTTATCGGCTGATGATGATAATTGGCATAAATCGCATTTTTTAAACTAAGCTTCTGTCAGGCCCTATAATCAGTACATCTGTATGGGATTAATATTGTATTTAAGAATGCCACTTTATCCAAAATGCCAGTTAAATTTGGTTTAAAGAAACATGGACTTCATTAATGAAATCTTTCAAACAGGATGCAGCGCCCTACATATTTTGTACAACTGTTTGTTAAGTTGTATACCCAGTACAATATCGCTCCTCAAAGCTCAATCAGATCTTCGCCGGTTATGGTAAATCTGGAATGTATGACAAAACCTCAAACGAGAACCACCATGAGAGGGTAATCATAACCTGGAAAGGAGTGCTCAGGCATTGCTTATAAAATATTTATCAAAGACGCGGGCAACCTCACTAATTCTAAAAGGAGTAGCAGTTAAACAGCTAGCCACTCCAGCACACTGTCAACATCTTTTCCTGTCGATAACCAAGTACTCAATAAAATAATCAGAGTGTTTCAAGAAACAATGAATTTGTGTACAATGAACCTTGCTCAAGCAGAAAACGTCTACTAGATCTAGCCAATGAAGCCAGGTCTAGAAATTAAATCCAGCTGAGCCGGAAAAAATAATATCGGTATATAGATACCGATGCCCCAAAGAATAAGTTTCCAGCACCTCAAACTCCCTGACACTTTATTGTGAGTCTTATATGGAGACACTGCAATTCTCAGGACAAGCGCTTATTTGCAATATTACCACCATATCCTCATTATTTCCTTGAGCAGCAAGTTGAGAGAAATCAAAGATAGAAATAAAAGTGGCGGCACATTTCTACCGAACTCGTAAAATTTAAAACTTTCTCTACATACACGTTACACCCTAGATACGCCTAGCACTTTCAGGGGAGTCACTTCTTTACAAAGCATCGTGGCATCCGACCACTTCCGCCTGTTTACGTGCTTCTTAGCTTTACTTAGGGAAAGTCTACCTGGTCCATGTACTCTCCACTGAACTCTTGATTGCAGAAATCACACACGACCCTCCGCTTGGGACACAGGTACTCGAGATGGTCATCCAAGTTTGCCCTGGTCAGTTGGCTGGAACACATGTTAGGGCACTGGACACTGTCAAAACGGCAAACTTGGAGGTGACTCTAGTAAAGGGAAATATTTAAAAAAACGTCAGTAACATGAGCCCTGTTTTGTGAGGCATACGGGTATATTATAAAGCATAGAACTTGTAGTATTTTCTAATAATAGATGCACACGAATTTTATGTTCTTCGCGTGTTAAAACAAAAATTTTAATGTTGTATACAATGGGATCATGTTAAGATAAACCCATCTGGGCCCGCATAAAAAGTTTACTTTATGCAAAATACCTACGAAGCAGTAACGTTAGAAAGGAAAAGGGACCAAAAACCTAGTTTAACTGAACCGAAAGTTTACCTGAACCGAAAGTTTATCTTAAATAGGATTTATCTGAAGCGGAAACCCTGTGTAGTTACATATTCTCTGTCAAGATATCTTCTTTCATCACCAGATTTTTTAAAAGAACTTTTAACTCAGAACTAATGAGGGTAACTTGTATCTGACTTGCTCTGGTTGTCTCAATGAACTATAATGACAGCGTGGCATAGTGGTTAGCGCGTCAGACTTGAGATCTGGAGGTCGCGGGTTCGATTCCCGACCAAGTCATGTTGCCATTGCCTTGGAAAAGCAATTCACCCTAACTTTCCCCAGTCCACCAACCTGTAAAACGGGTACGTGGCTAAAGGCAGTGTTTGAAATTTGTGGAATGTGAGTATTTGATGTCCTAACAGACAGCCGTACTGTAAGACTCTGAAATATGAGTTGAATATGCTCTGGTGTGTAAAACTGTGTATACGCCTGCTAGGATAAACATGTAAAGTCATGAGACTGCCTTCGGCGGTGGAGGAGTCTGAACATATTTATATATATATTTATTTAGTGTTTAATACGAAAATGCCATTTTTTATCGATTGCACGGCAATACCACCAGTGTTGCTCCAGGGCTAGTTAAGGAGCAGTGGCGCAGCACCTTTACATACTGGCAAAATCTTTCTAAAAACAAAATTATTTTTAACCCTAGAATGCGCCATGCGCCAACCATTTCGGTCCTTTTCTAGAATGAAAATATGACGTTAAAATTAATCTGACCCACTCACCGATGCAAAGCACGGGCTGCCATAACTAGTCATGTTATAAACAAATGCTAGAAATAAACCCACTATAAAAGTAAAAGAAAGAGTTTAGACATCGCTTGATACTTCCATTCTTCTATTGATGAATCAAACACAACACAGCCAATCTTCAGAAGAAAATTTGAACAGAATAAAACAAAGATGTCTATAGAATTTCTGAGGATGTAGAAAAGCAACACTTCCCACCCTGTTGAAGCACAAAATTTCTCTATGATGCAGGGCTTTTACAAAGTTCAGTTTCTAAAGTGAGTTTAAACTCGCGTTTTTTGTTGTTTTTTTAAAGCATTAATGTCATCTCATCTACTTTATTAAAGAATTGATTTTTTAAGGCGGACAAGGCAAAACTGAGCTTAGATTTACGGAAATACAGGGAGGGAGAACAAAAAGAGAAAAAAACATAGAGGAACCTGGAAAGTCAGTGGAGGAGGATCATGATAAATCAATAAGAAAAGGGAAAGAACTCTTTTGATGCCGTCGCCGAAAAGATTAGCTTGTAATGCTATAGAGACTTTTGTTTCGTTTTGTTTAGAATTGCCTATGAAAACTCGCCTTGTTCTGTTTGATTTAACAATAGAAGAATATTAATTCCAAGCAATGTTTAAACTTATTTTGTAAAAATAAAATAGTTGCTCTATTTCTAGAGTCTAGCAAGTTTCCATCATATTACTTTAATTTTGGAGTTTATATCTTGGTTTCATACTCTGTACACATAAAAAAAGAGAAAAAAAAACAAGATTTAAAAACTGTTTTTGTTCAGAAAGTTTATACATAGCCTATATAATTGAAAAAGTGTCAATATCTTTCACGGATCTTTATTGAAAAAACATTTTTAAAAATCCAGCTACCATAACAACTAAAACTTCGGCATGGAATTGAATTAAATATAAATGAGTAGACTATGGGAAGACGACTCGCTTCTAGCTTTCTGATCTAGTGTGCGTCCGAAGAAAAGTGAGTTTTCCAAATCTACAGCTGCATATTCATGAGAAATCTGACCCACTATAATTATGTAGAAGCACGCTAGTATGAAAAATTGCTTTTTGGCCCGTGAAGCACTCAACTTACGGGTAAGTTTTGAAGTTTGTCCATCCAGCGACAGCCCTCTTTCTGATATGTACACCGGATGATGCTCGTCATGATCTCGGACTGGATGTCGGTATCAGGGTACAACTAAGGGAGACAATTATTCAGACAGTCACTGAAATGTTTAGGTAGCCAGAATTAAGGAGTGGTCAATGACTTTGTTTGTTTGTGTGTATCTGCATATCTGTGTATCCGTATCGGTGTGTCTTTGAAAGTTGAAAAAAAATGAAACAATTAGATGACGAGAGTGAGCAAGGCAAAAAAGAAAGAAAAGTGAAAAGAAATAAAAAATAATGTTGGGAATGTTGACAATGATTATGATGATAATGTCGATGACGATGACGAAGGTGATGATAACAATGATGATGATAATAATAAGAACATAATGACGATGATGAAAATGTAAACGATGATACTGATAGCGGTGATGATATTGGTGAAATAGATGCAGATGTTAGCGAAATTATCATGAATAAAGTGATTAAAATGATAATATTAATGAGATCATTGAGGTCATTCAGATAAGTGTGAGGATGAGACGATGGCGACATTGATGATGATGATGATGATGGTGGTAGAGGCGAAGATAATGGCCATGATGATGGTCACAGAGATGATTAAGGTGATGGTGCTGACTAAGGCGACAGAAAAGTAGACATGGGAAAAAAGAGCAAAAAGTGAATGAGCCTCACCGAAGCATAGTCGAGTGGTTTGTCATCCTCAGGACACTTGAACACTCCTCCACTGGAAAAGAAAAGAACCGAGAAGAATTTAAAAAACGGTGAGCTTTAAATTTACAGTTTAGCAAAGGAGTTTGTTTTTAAATAGCTTCTTAACGGCAAAAAAGTAGATTTCACAATCTTTTCACGGATAACAAAAAACAAAAACAAAAAAACCCCAAAAGGTTATAGAGTTCCACCGCCGAAGGCAGTCTCAAGGCTTTACATATTTCCCCCAGCAGACCACTACACACCAAAGTCAACTCAACTTAATATCTTTCAGACCAATACCGACAGGTTGTCAGCTAGACGCTCAGATGCTAATATTCCACAAATTTCAAACACCGTGTCTGTTTTTCAGGTAAGTGGAATAAGGAAAGTGTGGATAAATTACTTTTCTAGGGTAATTACAACACGAGTCGTGGTTGTGAATCGAACCCGCAACCGCCGAATCACAGTCAGTCGCGCTAACGACTGAGCCACGCACACTGCTCCAATAGAGTGAGTATTAAATTATGTCTTGCGGCTAGTAGAAATGGGTCTGATATCGCAAATTGCACATAACAAGGGGTTGATGTTTTGAACAGAGCATTTTCTGAGCTTGCTAAGAATTGGAATTGCCTACTTATCAAAGCTTTGTGGAATAGTGTTAGAACTACTTTTGTTTTGAATATTGAGACAAAGAGGAACAAATCTACTTTAAAAAGCGATTTCTTGAGTTGAAAAATTTCCGACATCCGATTCATACGCACTGGTCGCGAGAGATTTTGTTGCAAACAAAATTAGAAAACAACAGCAACAACAGAATGTCTAGAGCAACAAAAAGGGTAGAACTGACCTTATCATTCCCAACATTTCTAGCTGTGAGAGAAAGCTTATAAGGCTTTTAGAGAGATTAAGTCGGTCTACAGCAACAAAGTTCATAATCTACTTCGGAGACTGTCATTGGAGCGACCAAACACTGTAAAACCGCAGTAGCACGGGCCCACAGTAAAACATATTGTAGAATTATATATCATGTTTAAATTATCAAAACATTAACATCAAGAATAACCTCAGTGAGATTGGATGTTTGCTTTTAGCAACGGATTCGAACAAAGACAACTACATTATGAGGTTTTAACGAAAGCAGCGGAACTTTTCTGGTGTAAGTCCCACTGGTTTTAATCATGAATGCTAGTACATGCCATTTCATGCTGACGTCTTGTTTGGATAATACTTTAAAGAGAATACTAAATCTATATGAAATTTTTAAAAATCAGTTCAATAAAACCTCTTAAAACATACGAAATAGATATATTATTTTATACACATTTTAGTTAGGTCTAAAGATTTTTTAGATGTAAGTGGTAAATACTCTTCATAAGTAAGAAACATTGAAATAGTTCCGACCCCCTAAATCCAGGTCTACATCCAAGTAAACACTCGAGCAACCTTTTTTATTTGTCTCCCAGACAACGGGAGCTACTCATGATTTACCGCTAATCTCATTCTCTTCACATATCTTTGCGTGTAGAAGATTAAAGAAACCTTGAAACAACATTGTTATCGATTTTCCTTCGTCGTAAAGATATGGTGGCAGATAAGGAAATGAATTTCTCTAAGAGCATTCGTTTTAGCCAAAGCTCTTTCAAGCCCACCTACGTCTGACATTACAAGCAAATTAATTATTGGTTTATATTGTTTTATGAGAAGCTTGAACAGTTATGAAAATTGTAGAGTTGATGTACAGTACTAATTGGTAGATTGGTAGATGATATTAACTGTAAATTAATAACAGAAACAAGCTGGGTTGATCCATGCCGTTTGTAGAAAAGTGATTCTTATCGAAACAAGAGAAACCCAACGATAGTCATTTCTAACTCAATTAGCTGAGGAAAACTAGAAATAATCCGTCGAGATTTGTGAGGCTAACATAAGCTAATTCGGCATAATCCGTCAGCTTTGTAAGGAAATGCTCGCTAATATTATCCTAAGTCTTGAAGTTGCTGGCTTTCTATTGTGAAGGGTAGGAGGGTTAAAGAAGAAAGGAAGAATGGGAGAGAGAGAGGAGAGAGAGAGAAGGAGAGGCAGAAAGGTGTGGAGACAGGGAGGGGAGAGATGCAAGTAGAGATAGGGAGAGAGAGACAAAGAGAGGGGAAATGGAAAGGAGGAAATACACAAACCAGGCAGACATCCTAAGAGGGATGAAGGGAGAGAAACAAAAGCGAGGAGAAAAGAGGGAGAGCTAGAGAGAGGGAAATAAAGAAGAGACAAGATGGGGAGAGAGGAGTCGGAGAAAGATAAAGATAGGAGAGAGATAGAAGGGTAGGGACAAATTATGAAAGAGGGATAAAGGGAACAGGAGAAGTAAAGAATTTTATTTTGACTGACTATTCTGTGTTCATCAAATCAGTATCCGTAACCTTACCAGCTTCAGAGCAGTTGAGAATACTCGGAATAGAATTTGTGGTCAAAGAGCGGAGAAATAAAAGAATGGAAGATAGAGAAGAAGGGAGTGAGGGTGAGTGGGTAGGTGGGTGGGGATTAATGTCCTAGGCACACGCGCGGGGAGTTGCACCCTGCAGGGATTTACTAAGTCAGAGGATTAACTTAGTGTATTCCCGCGACAAAGCAAAGGTTTAGGTCTGTTTCAGAATGTTATATGTCTCTGTATTTAGCGCTTCTCAGAGAGGCTAACGGGACATGAAACAAATTTAAGTACATTCGCTTGTTTTCGTTTTTACGAGGAGAAAATATTAACCACATTATCTCATTGAGGAGGAATAAAATTATTGTTAAAAAGAGAGAAATAGAGAGTGTGCGTGTATGAGAGAATGAAAGTGAAAGAGATCGAGAAAGGGGGGGGGGAGTGAAGGCCAAGGGCGTAGTTTAAGAAAGACAGAGTCAATAGAAATTGAAAGAGAGAAGAGGAGAACGCTTATCTTGTGGTGTGAATTGTTCCGTATACACATAGGAACAGATTTGTCAGGCAAGCGATCCCGTTTAGTTAACTCAAGATAAAGCATAAGGTATATAATTGTCCTTGAGTTTGTGTATGAGAGGAAGAAGAGGGAGAGAGATAGATAGATGGAGAGAGAGACAGAGAGAGACAGAGAGAAGAGAGATGTAAAAGGGATCCTGAAAGAGTCGATGGTAAAGTGTTTAAAAATGTAAGGAAAGATTGATAACTAACATTAACAGGAAACATAGAGAAAAAAACAACAACTGAGAATGGAGAGAGAAATGAAAATATATGCATTGTATAGCAAAATGAAATAATGAGGAGAGAAGCTAGCGACGTTGGAGAAAAAAAGAGACACTCTGATACAGGTAGAGACGAGAGACAGGTGTTAATACAGTTGTAATGCGCAGTAGGCAGTAAGAGAGGAGAAAACAATTAAAACCAAACATATTACGTAGATCAAGTTCAAGTAATAGGGACAAATGAGTTGAGTAAATTAGTCGCTAGTACAAACTGATTGTGGCTAAGAAGGCTACACCTCAATGTAGCCACTATAGCTGAGCTCGCGGCACAATCGATCACTTCAACTTCTAGAAGCCACAACGCCTGCTTTAAAGAAATCATCTGTCTCTAAGAGGGGTACATTCTTTATTTGCTTTCGTGTCTTTTATTCACTTCTCCTTCACCTTTATGCAAACGAAACCATATAGGCATACAGGTATCTGTAATCGCTTTAAAAATATATGTTATGATTTCACTGCGCATCTCTGTTCTATAGTTTTCTTCCGTGGGAAGTAACAAAGAGGAAATTTAGAGAGAGGTGTTAAGGAAACAAGCCACAAATACGTTTTGATCTTGCAAAAGCTTTAGTTGCTGTAATTGTGATATTGGTTTTAAAAGACAATCAATCACGGAAGAACGAAATCCCGAGGGAAAAAAATAAAGTTTGATAAGTTCATCAACATTCGAATATTTCAAAGCTAATAATAAAATTTTATCATTTAAAATTATTTTGCAGTAGCAAAAAAGACTCCATAGGAATTAAAAGGGATAAAAACGAATTTTTATAGGCGGATATCGCGCGTAACCAAATAGCAAAGCTGAACGACTCAAAAACCCGCATTGCCAAAATCAGTGCAGTAATGTGGCCGCCATTATTATAATTAATTTATAAATATGCGAACACAAACCTATTGATGCTTTTCCCATAGTTTTACTATTATTCAGTGCTTAATTAATCACAACAAATTTAACTTTAAGACAAACCGAGGGATTTTAATAAAAAAAATAAAAACAGCCAGTGGCGACAGGGATTAAAAAGCCTCAAGTCAAAACGAGACACAATAAAAGAATGAAAGTGAAGTAATCGGACAGCAGCATCAGTAAATTCCCCCCCCCCCCCCCCAAACCACTGCTGCTGCGTCGTCTTCGTATTGATCTTGTGAGGAGGAAAACCAACTTATTCTGACAGCACTGGCAACGTGAATAATTTAGTGCATCTAAGTAGAGAGCCGTTCTCGAGAACTCCATCAGTGTGACCTCAGGCGATAGGGGGGAGGACAAGATTGTAAGGAGAAAATACGTGAGTGGGGGGGGGGAGGAAAGAGGAGAGTAAGAGAGTTGGATGGGAGGAAAGGAAGATGAAAGAGTGAAAGTAGGAGGTGAAATGAGCGTCAGAGAAAGAATATGTACAGAGTAGAAGATGGAGAAAACAGAGAGTGGAAGGAGGGAATATAAAAGAAGAAACTTAAAGAAAACGAAACTGGAGGATGAAAACAGAAGATTGAAGAGGTATATTGAGTGGGAAAAGAGGAAGGAAGACGTGAAATGGGTGGAAGAAGAAGCGGATGAAAAGGAGAGAAGCAGAAATAAGAGAATAAAACTAATGAATGAGCAAAGAGGAAGGTGAATAAAGCAGATAAAGTAGGAAAACGGTTTGGAGAAGACAAGGAGGAAAGAGGGAAAGGAGAAATACTAGGAAGAGAGAAAAATAAATAGGAGAAAAGGGAGAAAAGGTAAAGATCAAAATTGAAAGGCAAAGCATGAGAAGAACCAAAACGAGCAAGAGGGAGCCAGAGAGAGAGAGAGAGAGAGAGAGAGAGAGAGAGAGAGAGAGAGAGAGAGAGGGGGAAAGATAGAAAGAAAGAAAGAAGAGGCGAAGGAAAGAGTGCAATAAGCCTTTATTTTGTTCATCATTGTAAATAACTACTTAAATTATAATTAGCTGCCCAAAAAGATATGTTGCACGTCGTTTACAAAATAATTATGTAAAAGACACACCAATTAACTTTCCTGCAGACAGTTTTAACTTATGTCCACAAATAGCTTTGTTCAGCCAGATATAATGAAGGCAACCTAGCTGCAACTAAAATGTGGTAAATGCCCAATTTGATTCGTTCTCTCTTATGGTGCGAATCATCGGTGCTGCTGCTGAAAAAAACAAAAAAAAAACAAAACAAAAACAAAAACAAAAGTCAACAACTGTAACTGCATATCGATAGCAAAGCCTGTTCCACTACTCCATTTTCCCTACTAGTTTAATTTCATCTTTTCCCTTTAAAAGATTCGATTTTAAAATTCGCTATCTTTCAGCGCCTAAAGCTTAAGACAGGTCGATTTCTCTGAGAGTACTATTGGCGGTCTGAGTGAGATCCAGGACTAAATGAGTAAATTTGTAACTGTGTCTAGACAGGAAGTAAAGACTCTCGAAAAATGGAGAGACAGGAAAAAAATGATTAAAGAATACAACAGGATGGGTAGAGCAAAACCAGGATATATGTTGTGATAAAGCATGGACAAGCGAGAAAGAGAGACAGAGAGAGACAAAGAGAGAGTCAGAGAGAGAAGATAGAGAGAGAGGGAGAGAGACAAAAATAGAAAGACAGTAAGAGAGGGAAGAAAGTTGGTTTATAGATGGGAAGACAAAGTTTAAGATGTTATGTGACGAAAGAAAGAACGAGAGAGAGAGAAGAGAGAGAAAGATGGAGAGAGTCAGACGGGGAGAGGAAGTGGTTAATGGATGATAAGAGAGAGTCCAAGACGTAATGCGATGAGCTTGAGTCAGAGAAACAGAAAGACAGAGGAGAGGGGGAAAACACCAAGAGAAGTTTTGAAACTGAGAGAAACCAAGAGGTTTGCGAAATAACAGGCCAGGCATGAAGAGGGAAAGATGCAGGACGTGTCTGGTAGTACAAATACAAGAACTGGATGGGCCGACAAAATAATTATCAATGTAATTTATTAGAAGTTTACAAAATGCCGCCGAGAAAAATCGTACGATATGCTGTTTTAAAGAATTAAGGAAGCTATAACATTTGTCTCAAAACAAAGCAAAGATGGACGAATATATACAAATATTAAAGGAGAGCCAGAAATTAAAAAAGAAAGGCACAGATAGAAAGATTGATAGATGGAGAAAGAGAAAGAGAAAGAGAGAGAGAGAGATTGGGGAGGGGGGAGGTGAGTGAACCTAGCTATGTGTGTTGCGAAAACGCCGAATATCATGAGCTCTTCACCCTGCGAAAATGAAATGTCGCAAGAGAGAAAAGCTACATTCAACATTGTGACATCGTAACCATATATTGGTTTACCTATAGCTGAAAAAAAAGACAAAGGAGCGGCTGTTCTTCACTTTACAAGGAAAAAAAACGGACCACTGACAATGAAAATAATAATATTCTATTTTCCCTTAAAAACAACAACAACGAAAACTACTGCCACTACTGTTACTACTATTATTATTACAACATCAACAACAACCACAACAACAACAAAAACAGCCTTTACTACTATACTATACTATATTCCTACTACTACTACTACTACTACTACTACTACTACTACTACTACTACTACTACTACTACTACTACTACTACTACTAATACTACTATATGTTCTAGCACGGAGTTAAAGAATTCTACAATTAACCTACAATAAAGATAGAAGGCGGTAGATTTGAACAATAAACAAAAGGCCTACCCGCTGCTGTTTCTCCTCTTCCCAAAGACTGTTCCTATAGATAACAACATAGGCATGATGAGTCCTTCTCAACCACAAGCCAGCCGCCGCACGCAAGTAAAACAACTGACTCGAGTCGAGCCAGAAAGATCAATGAAAACTATCAGTATTCAACAAACTAAAATGACGTCTTTATTCCTTATGCGGCACTCAGCTGTCCTCTCAGCGGGTCTAATCACCAGACCCCAGTGCAAACGCTGAGAGCTGAGTTCCTAAATACAGTGCTGAGTAAAGCACCAGGCCAGTGCACGACCTGACGCCGCTCCGACCAACAACAACTAGATCTAGTCGCTTTAGTAGACAATCAGCACCCCAAGGCCTGTAGCAGGGCAATGCTGTAAGCTTCTTATTAAGTACCACTGGGGTAAAAAACTGTTGCAACCTCGGCGTCTTGGTATTATTATTATCAAAGGTTTGTTGTCTTCCACTTCTGTCTCGTCTCAAGGAAGAAATAAACACCTTTTCTTGTTTGCGCGTGTGTGTCTCCAGTAGAATTTAAAATCATCTAAAACAATTTTTACGAGAGTTGGTCGTTTCTCGTAGTAATTATTATAGGTTAATGTAGAAATGTAACTGCAGTTCAACACGAGAGTTAGGACGAGTTATGCCAAACTTAGAATCTTGAGTTCCTTTTCAGCGGTGATGCAATAACTTCAATTAGGCACCTTCTCGGGTTTCTGTTCACAATCATTTTATTTTGGTCACTATGATTATAAATTCTGAAGGTTATTACACAAAATAGAGAGTTTAATAAATCGGCATACTAGACAAGATTAATTTCTTACATCTCTGTTGTTTACATCGCTGTTAAATCAATACCAAAAGTCCATAAATAGAACAAGAAAGATCGAAATAGATTTTTCCTAGCCACAAGCGAGATAAATTTCCGTTTCCAAGTTAACGCGGCTGCGAAAACTTAAAATTACCGCAACGACGAGTAACCACCACTGAACACCGAGTTAACAGCGGATGTTCCAGCGATACTGAATGAGAACTGAGGCGAAAGAAGTTATTATAATCGGGCGGAAAAGACGGCAAAGCTAGCTATAGAAGCTAGAAAGAAGAACGAAAATAAAGCTTAAAGAGGGGAGAGGGAGAGGGTGAAAAAAAAATAAAGAAAGGGGGGAAATGATCCTCAACTGACGAGTCCTTTAGAAATTGAGTCCCGTCGCGCGCCGCTAGGGACAGCAGCGTGAGGAATCTTGGCTAGAACATCTGTCACCAGGGAAGTCCGCCGGTGTTGAGGCGAACAACTCTACCCAGTAAAATATACCCCCTAACCACATAATTTATTCGTGATATTAATGTCGCAATGGGTTTCGGTGCTACGATTTGTCTTCCTTAACTACCAGCCAGGATTTATAAGGGAAAGGTGGAGGGGGTTTATTGAAACTGAAATGGAAGCTTGAAATTATTATGACACGCTTATGATCAGTAAAAATACTCATCTTATTGCTTCGACAAAATTTTTCGGCAAAATTTCTCGACAATTGGTGACCTTTTTCAGTCGGAGCTAAATCCTGTGAAAAGCAAGTTGGATCATTAATAATTAGATGATAACAGCAATTGAATCGGTATATTCTCACAATGATTTGAAACAAGTCTCTCATTCAATCCTAGTCGTTGGTCATCGCATTCTGTCCGTCATTACACCATTGGATGAATATCCGATATTCAGTAGATTAAAAGCCACGCGTGCTGCTAAAAAATTACCCTAGGAGGCGGCTGTTTTTACAAAACTTGACACCGGTAGGATATATGGTCCTCCTACCCTCGGGTTAGACAAAACCATGACTTCAGTTTTGATACAGTAATAACTACAACCTCAGAGCGAGGACAGGACAGGAGCGATGGTGTTTCTTTGTGATTTTGAATTGACTCCTTTGTTGGCCCATAGAACTGATATAGCACCAAATTTTATAGTGTTCCAAGATATCCTTTTGCCTCTTCATCTCCCTCATTTGGCCATTTTGCCTTTCTGTCTTTTCCCATCTTTCTTTCATTCTGTCTCTGAATGCATCCTCTCTCTCTCTCTCTCTCTCTCTCTCTCTCTCTCTCTCTCGCTCTCTCGATAGCTCTGTCGCTCTGATTATCTTTTTAGCCTTCTTTTACTCTCAAAAAGCCTGTATTTTATTTCTATCTGTCATCTACATTATTTCTCTTGTTCCTTTTCTCGGCTTCGTCTCGTGTTATCCCCTTCTTCTCTCCCACTTATCTAACCTCAACTTTTCTTTCAGTTTTCTTCAGATCATATGTCTGTTTTAAAGAAACTGCCCGTCCCGCTTTAACGCTTCTACAAGGCCCTTCCAAAGAGAAGAGCATGAAGATTGGGCCAGGTCTCGTTTGATCGAACAGTAAATTCCTATGTCATATGTCGTAGATTCTCTCGTGTCGTCATTATCTCTGTTTTAACCCTCTCCTGTAGTTTTTACACCAACACTCTGGGAAGTCAGCCTTAATAGTGTGGTAATCATGCGTTTTATATACATGTTCATCAGAATTCGATTTTTATGGTCCATTATTTTGGATTTTACAAATTAATTCTTTTCAGATCGCTAATCTACCTTTTTTTGTTTGACACCGTGCCTTCATTATTAACCAATAAAGGTTCGCCTTAGCAATTCTGTTGCCAAAGGGAGTCAAAGTTTGCGTGGTAATGGTAACCAAGTGTACTTATTTCATAAGACAAGCTGATTGTGTTACCGAAAACCCTCAGTTGTGTGAGCGATTAGAACATGCTTTGTATTATTTTATGTTTTGTCATCGTCACAAAAGTACCTGACGGAGGCTATTTGATGTGCTTTAGTAGTTCAACTGTTTAGATAGATGTATCAGCGTCCAAAACGAACCGAATCGTAAAATTGAAAAGTGCATAATACTCCAATACTCCAGCACAGAGAGAAAGCCTAGAAAGGAGAGCGAGTCAGAGAGGGGGAGGGGGGAGGAGAGAGAGAGATAGATAGAGAGAGAGAGAAAGAGAGAGAGAGAGAG
>BMAT01010298.1:26640-47188 GCA_019649035.1 Elysia marginata | reverse complement strand
TATCCATCTCTCAATCTCTCTATCTATTAATACCGACTTCATGTATCCATCTGTTCATTAATCTCTTAAAACCAACAACGCAAGACAACCTTCACTGGCGACAGATGTAAATCGAATCTTTAATCAAACAACACATTTAGCTCAGTAGGAGGTCAATCCCGAAGTGTTTATCGCACAGACCACAACGCACTGGGTCGAGGACAAGACGATTTTTAAACTTAATACATGTATCACAAAAAGTTCGGGTAAAAACTGAACGGTTGGCGCGCTCGGTTACGTCTCACCAATTTTATTTGTGAAAAACCATACAGTTTTAACACGCTGTTTCGATTATTTACTTAAATAAATAGCACGGAACCCCAGGAATATTTGAGCTGAATATCACAGTTTTCTTTTATTTATCCTATTTATCTAAATTCTGCGCCGCCTTAAGTTTGTGGAGAAAAATTTACGCTGACACAATCACTGTTATAAAAGTACAAAATTCAACAAAGTAAAGTGATTTTTGTATGACGAACCATAAACCTCTGTTCTTCTCTCGAATGAATGCTAAAGACTTTGTTTTCAAATTCATTATAATCTTCTTCTTCTTCTTTGCGTTCTCCAAATGTTTAGTTTTTTAAGGATGTATACCCGTCAGTTCCAGGAAGTTAATTGTTTTTTCTGGTTCTATGAGTGGGCCAAACATATATGCTTTCTCTGTGTTTTATACAGAATTTGAACACAGACTTTAATTCTTTCCAATGAACTCTGCACTTTCAATATTATTGCGTTTAGTTTTCCAATACATCAATAAAGAGGTATACAGGTTTACACATGATTGTATACTTTCTCTGACTGTTTCATAAAAAATCTGCACATTGTCCTAAATATTCCGTCATCGTGCATTTATTGGTAACCGGTAACTATTTTGTCCTAGCTTAACATAGACCATTTTATCTTCTCCAGAAAAAAGTTTTCGAAATCAGGAAGTTCAATCTGGAAAGATATAAAGTCTTAAATACGGCTTTGACTACTGTAAGTTAAAAGCATACCTTGCGTCTCAATTAGAAACTAAAAATCGTTTGCTAAACGCTCCGTTGTGGTTCACACACGAACCTCGCCACAATGGAGAACAACAGCAGTCTTTCAATAGCTTTGAGCGTAAAAGGAAAAAAAGCTCATATCTAACAACGTTAGCTCAATAATAGGTAACTCTGCACACCAAGAAAGTCGTAGTCTCCCCTTGCTAGGCGCGTGCCGAGTACGGTTGAGTGACTTTAGAGAGACAGACTACAAGCCAGAACAACTTGCTGTTGGGTGTGCATGTTTCAGTTGTCACCCCCCCCCCCCCTAAGCTTAAGAAGGTATTACGGGCTAATCGACTTAAATCCATAAAAAAAATCCCCTCAAAGCAGACATTATATAGAAGAAAAGATAGTGTGAGGGTGAAGTAAAGGTTAGAACAGGGGAATAATAAAGCAGAGGTTTGTTTATCACACAGCTAAGTCAAAATATTTTGTTGCTCTCGTTGACTTAACATTACTTTTTTTAGTTATGATCGCTGTCTTTATCTTAGCTAGTGATCTTATTTTCATAACAAATTGAAAAAGTTTGCTTTCATTGCCGTACATGTCATAATATTTAATGTTGGCATGGAAGCAATATAAGGCCTTAGAGACGTTTTCTGGCAATAAAATTTTTTTTAAACGACATATAGGTGTCATGGGATAAAAAAAAGGGAAAATAATTCAGTTTATAAGTTTTGAACGTTTTAATACTCACTGAACAACGCAAATCATAGTCATTGTTAATAAGGACAACACGAAGATTTTACTAAGTCAGCATGCGGTATAAATATAATTGTACGTCCAGGAGAGATGAATCCTCAGTATTATTTTTACAACCCAAACAAAGTCCCGGGGTCCGCGCTCACTTTTATTGTACCCAACTTATCCGCCGTCTTCTTCATGCTGGTATACATTTTTAATACAAGCATCATTATCGATATAATTAATATTAAAACTACTCTATTATCATGGGTATCATAAGTAATAGAACCTTCACAAGTATTAACTATAACATTACTTACATTATCATTAAATGAATAATAGTAAAAATGATACTAGTATTGTGATAACAAAGTCTGCTAAAACTAGCGTTATCTACCGTAATTTTCTAAAAATGAGCTATCATTTTTTTAAACTTTAAAACTGATATAATTGTGTGTAATTTTTTGTTGTAATCTTTTTATTTTTTGCTCTGGTTTTAGTTTTGAATATTGGTACTACATTGATATTCTGATGTAAAAACTATACCACAAAAGCAATTTGGAGTACAAACTTGGCTACAGTCCTCTTTCTGGTCTTATTGTCTGGACATAATAAAATAAAATCCGGGCGAAGAGGTTACCTTTTCAGTCTGATGATTATTACGGTGTGGCTTCAAGATCGATATTGTTTTGTAAAAAAAACCTAACCAGTTGTCTTGATATTTCACTCGAAACACACGTAGTTTAAACAACTGAATGTTATTTAACTATTCATGAACAGGAGAAAAAGTCAGAAAAAAAAAACAACTCATAACCACGGATCATCTGTCATAGCAAGTCAACACTTCTGTTGCCAGAGAGAGTCATATTACTTATAATATCGACTGTAGTGAAACAACTGATTACAACCGAAACACGAGAAGACGCATGTACTGTTTGCTAGCTAGCTGTAGAGAGCGGTGAGATTTATTACCCAGATTTGTATCAACACGTTGTAGGTGTCTTTTTAACAAAAAGCGGTTTCGTGCATCAGCCGTTCCTGTTTGATAGCTGAGAAAAGATCTTCTTCTTCTTCTTTTTCTTCTTCTTCTTCTTCCTTTCCTCCTCTTCTTTCTTCTACTATTTAAGTCATCTCTAAACCCTCATCTCGTTAATTTTCTACATAAATATTTCTAAGCTTTAACGGTTGAAAAGTGGACAACATCTGATTTTTTTAGGCTTATCTGCAACCACCCCCTAATTTCTCCCCATTTGTTTGAGAACAAAGTGATCACTATCCTCTGTTGGGTTTTGAATGTTCGATTTGATTTTCTTGTCAATGTAATCGATATGAGCTAAGCGCAATTTTATATCCATAATTTATTTATATTGTAAATTGTCAATGCCCTTTTGCAGGGCTCCATGATCAAAACCACAACCAACAATACAATAATAAGGTCACAGTTAATTTAATCTGATCAGTAAGTATTCAATAAACTAGATTTTTAACAGTGCAGAAGTTTCATACTTTACAAAAAAGTTTTTTTCTTGACCATAATGTAAATCACATAAAGCACTGTTTGTTAAACTTAAAAATCACTAAACCTTAAAATCCTGCAGTACACTGTTTTTCTATCAATAGGATAAGATTTATATAGATGCCATGGTACATTGCATTTTCAATGCATAGGGCTTAGATACGCAACTAAAATAACCTGCAATGGTTTATGAGTTTTATGAATAGGCCTACTTTACGAATGGGTTTGTTTTTTCTATGATATGACGGTATGAAAGCATTGGCTACAACGGCATACAAAACACGCATTTTGATAATAAACTTTAACTATTACACAAATTCGACAAAATCTGACGCCGCTACAATGAAAAACATTGTTAAATAACACAAAGACACAGTTCAATGGTTGCGATATAGAAAACCGTTGTTTTTTGTTTCTTACTTGCTGAAACATGACAGAGTAAAATTTTGAAATAAACATTGGCAAAGATAATGGCTCTCTAATTCAATTTTCCACACCTTTAAGGCAAGATTTATCTGTGTTAAGTTTGACAACACTGAAATGACGTTAATTGACACTGTTGTTCCGCAACAAAAACGTTTTTGAAAGAATATAAACCATACCAAGAGAGGTAATATGACCTCAAACAGCAGAGTCCTGCTCGTCTTTTTTTTTAAACAAGTTGATTTAGTTTGGTTTTCGTTGGGTTTCATATCCAAAAAAAGAACTGCATGTTAAATTCCAATCTATTTTTTCCAATAAGGTTTAAAAGACTTACTTTGTAGGTAAAGCTTCTAATAAACCCACAATGAAAGTCGATCAGGTCAAAAGTTCTCTATCGATATTATTTAAATAATGAATAATGGTAAATATAAAACTTGAGTAATAATGACTACAATAGCTTTAACAATAATTAAATAATAATTAATACCATTATTAATAATAATAACAGCAGAAAAAAGAGGAGATGGGGAGATGGAGGAGGAGAAGAAGATGAAGAAGAAGAAGAAAGAAAAAAAATTCAACCTTAAAAGCTCCGCTTCTAGAAGGATCTGTATACTTTACTATAAATGTTGACCACTAGCCACAAAAACTATTAGAACTAACAAAATAAATTCATAGTTCTTTGATTAAAGAGTAGGTTGTGATAGAAATAACGATTCCTGATTTTAATAAAGCTAGAAGCCGTAGATAGGCTTGGTTCGACTCGCTAAAGTGTCTACTAATGAAAACGATGACCTTCATGAATTACGTAACTTGACGCCCAGAGCCCACTAGGCCCTATGGCTGAAAAAGTGACACGCAGAGCCTAAAATGAAAGAAGAATGGCGCCAAAATCTAGCCCTAATACAGACTCTAAATCAAGATGATTTCTATACCGAGCTCTAAATCTAGAGTACAAAAATTGATTATAGATGTAAGCCAAAATTTTATACTCCAAATTTAAGTTTAGATTACCTTAATTTTAGAGTATCAAAAAAATCGGCGAAACTATAATTGATTATATGTGTTCTTCCACCCACTATTTTTTAATAACGGTAGGCAGAAGTTTGTAGATTGTGAACTCTCCGAACAGACGGACAGCGTTTCTTTTTTTAACAAGATAAAAAAAGTTGTTTGCTATTTCAGTCAAAATACGTTGACTCATAGAACTAACCAAATTAGTAGACAGTTTTTCTTTTCTTAACTTTCCCAGTAAGTACTTTACGTTTCGAACCGAGGAGAAAATTAATTATGGTTTTTATTACATACTGCGTCGGCACTTTGTCCTACATATTAGTTTCCTAATTTCAGATCAAGGTTTTGTCGTTACGTAAGTATTCAATGGGAAAGAGTAAGGGCTGACACTGTCAATTTAAACACATAACTACTGCTAATCAAATCGAATGAATAAAAATTTTCGATTTAATTTGTGTTTCCATTGCAACACAATTTTTTGGCGGGGTGGGGTGGGGGGCACTGTACCTAAAACAGTGTAATTGAATGTTCCCTACAATGTAGACCTTTTCAATTAACAGTTTATTACTCTTCACACAAACACAGTGTCTGTCATGAAGATTTATTTCTACAATTTTATACGCCGCAGTGTAAATATTAACGTATCTGCAGTGACCAAAATAAAGAAGATAATATTATGACTCGTTCACACTATTGCATAGGTCTTTAGACGGATTTAAACAAGTAATGCTACCACATTAAGAAGGAAAACGTTTAAATATTTTTTTATTTTTTTTTTCTCACGAGGTTCACGAAAGGCCTAAATCGTTTCTACCTTGTTCAAAAACAAAAAGAGAACTTGACAAAGCGTTCGATATTTCACTTGAACCGGGCGGAGTTCTTCTGTAGAATAGGGAGACTTTTTATAAATGATCGGTAAAATACTGATTCCTAAAAGTCAGAAACGTAGTGGTAGTATATAACCTAACAGCACAAAAATTTACCCATTAAAGCATGGCGAAAAAGGTCGACAAAATTTCATTTAAAATAAAAGCGGCAATAAAAAATAGAAGCAACTGCAACAACCACATTATCAACAACACTGGAAACAACGACACCTACAATAATAACAATAACAGCAACAACATCATCTACAAACTTAAAAACTCAAATACCTGTAGTCCCAGACTATCCAGCCCTAAAGAAATATGTACTACCGTGTGTGCCGCTATGCAGTGATCTTGTCATCAAGGATAATGATCTCATTTGACCTATTTTATTTCGATTTCTACAAGTTTTCTTTTTCCCTAAACGTGCTTTGATCAGGGCTTAACCAGTGAAACAGTGTACACATCTGATCAAGGTCTTATCAGCATCGATTATGTCTGACCTATAAATAGCTCGCGAATAGCGTGAAATGCCGGCGTTTGCTTCTGTTATCATGACTGCGACTATGGTAAGTGTATCACTACACATTCAAGACCACGGCTTGTACATCTGTTTGTGTTTTAATATCTTAGAACGTAAAACAATATAGCGTTCAAACCGCTGAGCCGTAAAAAGAAGTGTCTAAAAAGGATTTATGATTTAAAAAAAAAACTAATATATTTCGTGAGCATGCCTAGCTATCTCACATGATTTGATCATCTTGCAATGTCCCAAACCTTAGCTACTACCCCGTCTATACATTCAAGCAGATTATGTCCCAGCGCTATTGGAAGATGATAAGTGTTTAACAAATAGACTGGCTTTTTAATCGACTATCAGACCTGAGATTCACGTCCCGACCCTGCCATACGTTTTTAAAGTAAAGTGTGAATCTTTTTAAAACTGGAGAGAAACACAAACAACCAAAGATGAAAGAAAGTTTTGAGTTTGTGTGTGTATCTGTGTTGTTAATTAATTAAGAAATGTGTAAATGTGAAATTATACCTTGGCCTTGAGGCAAATGGATACATTAAGCTCAACCAATTGCCTCTATGTCGTGAACACCCTTTGACTGTAACAAAAAGTTTTGTATTTTGGCGTTGTACTATTTTCAATTCATCATAATATATGTAGATCTATGTTGGTTTTGCAAGTCAAATTATGTTTTCATTAGCAAAAAACTGAATTTATATCTTCACGCACTTAAGTTAGCTGCGAGTATTGGAAGTAATTTTTTTGGAAGAATTTTCTTTAAAACCAAAGAAAAAGACATTAAGCCAGCAACAATAAACTTCTTTATTTGCTGACTATGTGTGCTTTACAAAATAGTGCTGACTCAACTTAAAAATTATCATGCTCGCGTACGTTTCAAACGATCTTTCGCCTCAGTTGTCTAGCAATAGGGTTGCAAGGGTTATCCTAGAATATAGACCCAATAGCTAATGGCTATCAGTTGTTAACAAAGTAAACACAACAGTCGGGACTCAACAGGCATACTCTTTTCTGTTATCTTGTTCCTACTCTACCTCAAAGTGCCTTTCATACATCACAAAAGTTAAAGATTGATACGCCAGTGATCCAAGTTGACTTAATAAAAATCCATAAGGTAACGGTAATTCATCAGATTGAAACAAAATTCTGAATTATGTTTTGATTTGCCTAGGTCAGGTCAACACCTAGTGTTACATGTACATTTGCATAAGTATGAAAGTGTTCATGTAATTAGCAATAGCATGAGCATTGTACTAAAAGTTCACATGACTAAGTCCATTTAATAAGACATAGTGCTCAGACGCCACTAGAAAAAAATGAATCCAGAAGGAAATGGAATAAACTTATGGGTGTATTTATCTACTGCGAACTTTAGAACATATTATGCGAATCAACACTGCAAGAAGAATGTTGGATTTGGGTTTGTTTGCTTGTAAAAATATCTTTAAAAGGCTTATCAATATTTTATAATGTAATAATAACTGAATAATTTTTTAATATTAACGTTAGGTACGGCATGAATAATTACAAGTTGCAAAATTCTGCAATAATAAGGCAAACGGTGAGTGAGACAATCTTAAAGACAAAAGTTGGATGAAAAGAAATAACTAGTTAAAAATTTTGTCCGAAAATAATCTTTGTTATTAAAATGTTGGAGATCATTAGCCTTACCAAGTCTATTACATATTCCGGTCAACTGTCACCTTTTCGTTTTATACAGTCAAGCAGAGCAACAAATTAATTGGTATAAATATTGATGCTTCAGCTCTGGCGTTAAATTAAAAGCACATTTATAATAAAAGACGCAAAGTGTTATTTCCTCTATGATTATACTTTATAGTATATCCTTTTGTGATGCTGCTCAACATAATTTTTTTTTCAAGTTAACATAGGATTCTAAATAAACTTTCTTTATAACTTATGCGATCGGTTATAATCATGTTTCACAATGCACTCGTTTTACACATCATAGTAGAAAATCCCAGCGTTGTTTGCAATTTGGCTTACACTGTAACCTGATTCTTAGTGCTTAATCTCGCCGACCTTTCTATGATTACTGTTGTATTTCTATTTTACCATAACATGAAGTTCAGTGAGTGAAAAGGCTTCGAAATCTTGAATAACTGATGTCATTCATAATATAACGTTCTAGAATATCAACATGTTTATTTTAATAGGTATAATAATTATTACCACCACCACCACCATCATAATCATCATCATCATCATCTTCATCATCATCATCATCATCATCATCATCATCATCATCATTAAAATCACCATCATTATAGTTATCATTAAATTATTACTATTAACACTAATGTTACAATCATTACTATTACAATGCCCATGACTGTGACTTTAATAATTTCTTTTTACAATAACATAGTTGCGGAACCAAAAATTTATTCCGATGCTTTTTTATATATAAAAATCCCACATTTAGGTAAGATATACCCATAGACTCATTCTTCTAAAGGATTAAAGTTGTTTTAAGAGAGAGATAGAGCGCGTGAGCGAGAGAGAGGGAGAGAAAGAGAGGTAGAGAGAGAGAGAGAGAGAAACAAAGAGTCAGAGAGAGAGGGAGAGAGACAGAGAGAGAGACAAAGAGATAGAGAGACAGAGAGAGATGGGGGAGACAGACAAACATGCAGAGATAGACAAACAGACAGCGAGAGAGAGAGCAGACATACAGAGAGACAGACAGACAGACAGGCAGCGAGAGATAGATAGATAGATAGATAGATAGATAGAGAGAGAGAGANGAGAGAGAGAGAGAGAGAGAGAGAGCGAGAGAAATTTCTCCTTTAACCACGCCTGCCACGTTTTTAACACCATACGTCTCCCAGAGCGAAGTCTCCAGGGATCACAGAAATCATCGGGGCCCGGGGAAGATTATTATCAATAATTCTAGAATTGATTAAGTCCCTGATGCGGAGGAAATGGCGTCGCTATCAGTCTGTTGTATGATTTGACGCTCTGCTTGAACGGGCTCAGACACATGGTTTCATAATGGTGGTTACCACAGGCCTGAGTGGTTTACGGTTTGATTACCTGCGCAAAACTAGAACAGAGGTAGGATTGCTTAAAATATGACTTTATGTATCCTGGGAAAGCCATAAATTCTTTCATAGCATTGTGATTTGTATTACAACCTGTCCTGTAACACCTGATATTGCCTTTTCAACGCAAGTATACTATATAATAACAGCAAGTTAACGGAAATGGCGATAACACAAGTTTAAAAGGCATTTGTAGTGTCCCAAAATGGAAAAAAAATCTTTACTAAGACAGAATTAGACTAGAAGTAAACAAGAGTTACTGTTTTGGTCGCTGAAAGCTTCATGTCGGCCTCTGCATTTTTATCACTTGAAATGCCGGAGCAGGTTCTCGCAAGGCGTTGGGAAAATATCCAACCTATCGAATCTAGTAGGTCACAAAGGTGTTCTGTGCGACAAACTGCCACATATCGTCTCATGACCTATTTCCTCTTTCTTTTCGTTATAAAGGCCAGCATGGATTTCTGAGTACATGTACTTTAAGGAACTTGTTATGTTCATTTCCGACACCTTGTTTTCCATGGGTACTGTCTGAAACCTTTGGGTCGGTGAAGTGGAAACTAAATGAGTAAATATTAAGATAGAGACATCATATTCTTCGGAAAGATAAGAATCGACAAACAGTTGATAGGAAACTGAAAACGACCTCTAAGTATGTGTCTATGGTGGGATTCAAACCCTCCAATTACATTAACTTCAAACTGCTATTACCGACATTTGGTTTAGAAAAATATGTATCTGTATTTCTTCTTTTATACTTTTCTAATCTTCAGAAGCCGATGGTATTAACCTGACGGTATTACATCACACACACTGCAAAGGAAATAACATAATATGCTCTACTGATAACTGTTCTCCTGCAGGATTTACTAAATAAAAAAACACACTTCATAGACCATTTACATGTAAATACTAAAAAGCCCCTTTATCTCTAGGCCAAACGCAAAAAACGTGTTATTCAGATCAATCACGGCAAACCTTGTAGAAAAAACATAAACGTTTAGATTTTGGTAAAACCAGACATATGTCGGGAACTTCGCGGATGTCTAGACCTTCAGTTGTAATCTCTTGGGTGAGTAATAGATCTTTGTGCAATGAAGGAAAAGTCCCTAATGTAGAGAGAGGGAGAAAGAAAAATGTGCAAAGATAAAGGCATAGAGAGGGAAGAGAGTGGAAAGAGAGAGAAAAGAAATCAGGGAAAGTAAGAGGATCGACAGACAGAGGCAAAGAGAGGATATGTGAGAGGGATAAAAGGAAAAAGAAATAGAGAAAAGGGGGTAGGAGAAGAAAAAGCTAGGTCATAAAGATAAACAAAAATAGACAGAAAAAAGAGCAGAAGAGTAACTTTTGAAAAAAATTCCCGGGAATCCACTAAGGGACCTCGCAAAGGGTGAAGTTTTTTTTCATCCAGAAACGGTTAAAAAAAACTTGTCGCATTGAGCAGAGTAACGTTAATCAATAATACACCCCAAGACGACGAAGCTGTTGTTCGCATCTCGGAGGCGTGATATTAGTACTGTTCGTTGAACATAAGAGAGGCTGCACTTGTTGACATAAAGGAAAAAGAGTTTCGACTCTTGTGCAATAATTTGATAGTTTTGTTGGTTTGGGAAATCTTACACTGCGAACAAGTCTAGTGCCTAATTAAATTTTTTTCCTTGTTCCTTTGCTGCGAAGTTACACAATATGCGGGGTGAAATAGACTAGAGGAGTTGTTACAAGGATTTTTGCCACCACAAGATTTCATGAAATCATATTAGACTGCATTCATATGCTAGTTTTATAGGATCAATTGAAGAAAATTGAAAGAATTTGAATCTGCAAAACAACTATCGATTCAAGCAAGCCGATTCTTTCATTTTGACAGCCTCGGTTTTTTTAACCACAGATTTGTCGTCTCTTAGTCTTATGTCACCCATTATATTCTTTTCACAAAAATGCTCTCTTCCTGCCTTTCAATCTGCTCTTTTCTAGATATCTTTGTCTTTTACGTCCGCTTGGACCAAGACTACCACCCAGCACATTAACCAAGCAAAAAATAAATATAACTAATTATGACAACAACAAAAACAAAATATAATCGGTCTACAAAACATGACATTTGGACAGAGTGTAGACACAATCATCAGATTATGATTAAGTTCTTTCTGCCTTACGTGACCTGCAGTCACGATATAGAATCCTAACATGGGGATGTGTCCAATATCGATCCTCTTTAGACGTGACACTCGCGCTCACTGAGCGGTCGCACGAATAATTTAATTATTGAGTTTGCGTGCAGAACATGGAGAAATGAAACAGAATGGGAAGACAACGTGGAAGTAAAAGTATGCAAAGAAGATTGTTTTTATAATTCATAAAAAAGAATTGTATTCGAAATACACGCTGTTTTGTAAGCAGTGACAGTATACTAAGATGAGTTTTAGGATAAAAAATAATATCAGTAGCAGCAGCAGCAGCAGCAGCAGCAGTAGTAGTAGCAGTAGTAGTAGTAGTAGTAGTAGTAGTAGTAGTAGTGGTAGTAGTAGTAGTAATAATAATAATAGTATTAGTAATAGAAATAGTAAAAGTAGAAGTTCTAGTAGTAAAAGTAGTAGTAGCAGTAGTAGTAGTGGTACTAGTAGTAGTGGTAAAAGCAATACTTGAAGTAGTAATAGTAATAGTAGTAGTAGCAGTAGTAGTAGTAGTAGTAGTAGTAGTAGTAGTAGTAGTAGTAGTAGTAGTAGTAGTAGTAGTAGTAGTAGTAGTAGTAGTAGTAGTAACAGTTTTGGATGAATTTGTTGCTGAAATAAAATAAGATAAATGAGATCGTAATTATTGTATTAGAAAAAAAAAAACGTCCCTGAAGGCAGCATTGTTTCCGCAATGTGGCCTGGTATATCAACGAGCCAAGTTGCTACAGTGTATTTCAAATAGATTACATGAATAACTAACGAGCGCGCAACATTCTACACCTTAAATTTTTCTTTCAGTGGACTCTCTGTTTGTAGGCATAAAATTATCACTCGTACAAACCGTTTTGAATTAAACAAGAATCATTGAATTTTTTCCTAGCTAAAATGAACTTCAAAGTTAAAAAATGTTAACACAGATGGAAAGACACTTTTGTAATAGTGAACGGTTTAAGAATTTTATCAGAATGATTACGCCCCCTGACCCAATCTAATCTTGTTTTATTGAAGAGTTACATTTTTTTGACGTTAGTGATGGCGCATCGTGAATTTTTCTTTCTCACACCTGTGACGCAGCGTTTAGATATTAGACATGGACGATGGATCTTTACTCCAATGGTTTTAATCATATCCAGAGAAACGATTAAGTCCGGTCTTTTTTTCTTCTTGTTACTAAAGTTAAACTTAAGACCAGTAAACAATAAAACGGTGTAACAAATGTAGTTAAAGAGAAAATATATTTTTTAAACTTCACATCGACTCAGAACCCTCCAATGATATACCGTTCTTTCTCTTTCTTTCTGTCTCTACATATTATATAAAACGCGTGCGTGCGTTTGAATGTCCCGACATTTTTCAGAATAATAATGATCTTGCAGCAATTCTGCTGATGTTTTTTTCTTATATAAATTTTTAAAGAAGTACATTAAAATGGCCTATTAAAAAGTAAAATACTAAAGAAATTCGCGTTTCAAACTTTCTGCATTGAAACTGACTCTTTCAGCTAAAAATTCTTTGCCAGGCGAAATTTTGCCAAATAAAAAAAAGATAGTTAATAAATAACTGCTATCATCATCAGCTGGTTGTGATGAAAACAACAGTAGACTTATCTCTACTAAACTCATTGTTATCATTAATTTTTTTTATGGATGATCATGAAATGATTTAAAACAACATGATCAATAAACTTGTGGCAGGTTTTTTTAAAGTTATATTTCGTAAGGACACCTGCAACCTAAAAGCACTTTGTTGATAAACAGAAGTATACTTTTTCCTTTATTCAGAAGTGCCTACTATGAGTTTGCGTTTCAAATTAAGCTTGATAATATTATTAATGCAAGCATCGACATCAGGCTTCATCAATTAGAAGAATTTAATCGTCCTGTAAAGTTCTGTAAGAGCAGTGTGTGTTCTTATGTCAATACCAGGCAGTCACTACCCGAAACTGGGACCACTGTTTTTTTTTCAAGCATAGGCTGTCGCGTCACAGATATGAGTTTTATATGTATCCTGTCTTTCATGTCTTCTATTTCAGCGCTTCAATACCCTGAGATTTTTTAAACTACCCCAATGTATAACCTGTTTTTTTTTATCCTTCAGTCGTTGACATCTTGACGCCTAACCGTAATGAAATATAATAATAGATTCCTATAAAGTGCTCAATACACTGTCTGCTCTTCTCTAAAATAGTAGATTCAGTGCTGACAAATAAAACTCAAGCAGAATAGTGGATAAACATAAGTATTTCAGCAGTAATAGCAAAACCAATCCAAAAAACCGTCGTTACTTCGATCGATTAATGACGCTGATCCATCCATTATCTCAGGTAATAGATTAGACAGCCTAACACACAGTCCAATAATGTGTTTAACACCCCCCTCCCCCACTCTTAAACTCGCACTGCTGGGTGGGCCACCTGCCTTGTAGCTTACTCACGGATTATCCTTTCAATTGCCATCGATTGGTATGAGGAAAAAAAAGGGCTTTCTCTGTACCGTCCAAACCACTACCCGAGAAAGTGATCAGCACGTTGCACAGATTTTTAAATCGTTGTACCCTTACTCATCAATGGTGGGTAGTGTAAGCGTAAATAGGATTTTTAAAGAAAAAATTCTTAATTGTTTTTTATAGCTGCATTTTTGCACATGGAATAATCCATTGATTAGCAGCTTGATTCAGCTCCGCTACTTTTCTAAATATTCTTTTATCACTGTGATTTCACGCTAACTTTTTCATATTTTGTTTCATTTTAAATGACTAAAAATTTCGTTTATCTGGTTTTGTAATTTTAATGGCTTTTAAAAACGGCAAGAAAAGTGCATTTTTTTCTTTCAGCTGAATTCGCTGTAACTGAAATATGTTGAAAACTGTGGATGCTAATTTTTTTCCAACCCATATTAAGCCTTTATAAGTCAGTCAAATCTATTTACTGATTCCTTTTGGCAATAATATTCTCGGTAAACGTGAAACTGGTCGTTATTTCTTGGAATGTTTTGGATTAAACTTACCACAATATACACCATCTTATCTTTTCTGTTTCATAAAATGAATATTAAAGGCAAAAATAACAATTCCAAGGAACTTGAGCTTGAAAACTAAGAGAGAGAGAGATAAAAAGAGGAGAGAAATGTAGAAAAGAAGAAGTCAGCTTTAAAAAAAGTTCTCTTAGAAACAAACGTTGCAGACATAGAAGAGAATTCGTAAGGTTGGGTAACAAAACAGCAGATTAATTTTCCCCAATCAACATAACAATTTGTCGAAAGCATGCAGGTTAAATTATAAAGCGTTTCAATAAAAACGGGCGTTGTAATGAAAACTTATAATAAAGCAATAGACAGAATGTTAACATGGAGCATACCACCTGCTATGTTAAAAACTATTGTTACGCAGCGATATGGTTTTGAAAATTCCCCACCTCAGTTGAAATCTCATTGGAAACTGTAGCCTACTGTTTACACAAAGTTAGATAGGTTACACAAGAGATAAAAACATAAAGCATACACGAGAAGATTTAAGAAACTAACCAGAGTTTCAGTGAGAACTTACCGGTTTAGAAGCAGTACCAGTGTTCAATATTAAACGATGCGCATTCACTAACCGACGTTTATTTCAGATAAATTAAAACGGCCGGTTTACGTTGAACGAATGCCGGGCCCTTTATTTATTATTAACACTTGTTAAGTCATCTATCATTGAAACACAAGGTTTGCTCTATCCAATGGAGAGAATAACAACTGCTGAATATCAGTATCCTCAAACATAATGAAATGAATATCACTGATATCACACTGCCGAATCCTAACTATTATTTTTTTTTCTCTCAACACGCATCGCTCGCTGTGCCAACCTGTACCCCTGCGCGAAAACTGCTCGGTTTATGCAGAGAATCCACTCCGCTCAGCACGACTCAGTTGTGCCTCCCTTGATAGTGAGTGCCACAACAAATACTAGATCTGCTTGGTATGCTGCACTCACCATCACCCCCACACACTCACAGCTGCTAACAACGGTGTCTGGCTATAACCATAAGGCCTACAGAGTGAGCTTCTGAAGCTTTCGCGCGCTCATCCGTGCAATAATATTGAGGGTTTTTAAAGCGCGTGAAAATTGCCTGTGGCAAAGAAACCGCTTGTTGGGCTTTGAAATTTGAGCCCAGGGAATGTGAGGTGATTGCGTTGTTATGCTTAAGCTGACAATGTAGGAGTGAGTAAATTTATCGAGAGACACTGCTTTCCAAATTGAGCAAAAATATATAGAAATATAATTAAATAGATAGACAAGCAGATAGATAAATTTCAAGACAGGTAGATAAAAGATGAAGCAGATAAATTTCACCATAGAGAGAGAGAAACTTATATGAATGGATAGATAAATAATCAGATGAACATAAAGATAAGTAGAGCGAAGGATAAATAGAGGATTAGATATTCGGAAGGACAGGTGTCTACAGTCATATAGACATACAGTCAGACATAGTGGTATATTTACAAGAGCATTAAAGAAGAGAAAAATAGAATGCCGACAAACTGAAGTTGCGAATGAGACTAAAAAGTTTGTGGGTCTAAGTGTCGAGGGCAATAAGGAAACAATGAGTGAGATTCAATAGAGCAATCTACTCTAATCTTAAAGTAGGAAAAAAGTGTAAAAACAGAAAAGATAATCGTCTGTGAAACTATGCTATCAAACAAGACACAAAATCATTTAACTTCACAATGTAAAAAAAGAAAATGTAACTCTGAAACATTCCTCCGAATATCATAATTATGAGGAAAAATACATCGAAATTCTTATACTTGACATCATGACATTTTTCGAGCTGCGATGCGTCACTATACTTAGATTTTAACCCTTTATACATTTGTAAATACATTACTAATTCAGTGAGAATTTGAGGTGACTCACAGTGGAAACAATTATACTCTTTTCCTGTTTCGTTTTAAAGAACGAATAACGAGTCCTTCATTCGCCCCTGTTATGACCTTATGAAAACAAACATAGACATCAATAGTATTTTACATGAATCTTTACGCCAAGGTTGGACGTTATTTATGTGCGCACCCGCCTCCTCTTACGATTTGTCTGCTTAGACTCGCATTATGATTGTGTTTTTATAACACATCTGTTGTGTTGCAGCGGCAAGGACAAGAACATGAAACATTATTGAATCGAATTATTTTGCCGTTATTTAGTTATGTATGCTGTCTAGACGTGCTTCAAGCAAAGCATCTCAGTAATTAAAATCGATTTCTCGTGGTCTGTCATTCCCTTAATCTCTCTATTGCTCTGCTGTTTTATTGTGGGTTTATCTTTCATTTCGCTGCAGCCTATATTTTTCTTTGTCTTTGCTTACATTGATATTCTATACATTAAAATTCTCCTTTTATCAAGACTCGTCTTTAAATCGTAATAGACTCTCTTATCCTTTTCTCACACTCTAACAGTTTCCTATCCCCTTTCGTCTCTACCCATTTCGCATAAAGTGACCGTAACCTCATTCCCCTAATAAATTCTCTAAACTCTCACCTCCTAGTAAACGCTTGTAAAACAGTCATAAACTCAACATGAGTATCATAGCGTGTTCTTGCATCTGTATAATTCTTTACCCATTTCTAGTGTTTCTGAATCCCTTGACACATGCAGAGCCTTTAAGTCAATCTAAAACCACCTGCAGCTTCTGTTAGAGCTTGACAACTAGCACCACTGGATTGATTACCTTAACCAATGACAGTCTTATAATAATGTTGTTCTGATGTCCTAATTATTCGCTATAAATAGAACACCGTCGCTTTTATTAGTTGATCCGACCTCACAAAGACGCTAATAATTATTCAATGTAAACCTTTTTACCCACTCCTACTCCCGCCCCTTCTCTAGCTCTGCCCTATGCAGCTTAGATCTAACCTTTTTCGCGCTCTGATAAGCAGAGTTGGCGGGCTGAAATTAATTACGAACTCCAAGCTGCTAAATCTACACAAAGACCGTAAGAGCTGATAGGCCTTACACTAGTAGTAGTACGGCTACGTACAGTCGCCTGGTTGGGCTGTAACCAGCTGCTGCAAGTGCAAACACATGCTTTTTGTCTATGATAGCAATCTAATACAATATGGGAGTGAGCACAATGAATTTATACTAAACGCTCTCTATCAAGGTGCGAATAAGTCAGAGATCAATACAGCCATGTACATCGATTTTTAAAGAATGAACAACTAATGCCTTCTCACTATTGTCAAAAAAGTCAGGAATTAGAAATTCAAAAGTACCGGTATTACTTGAAGTGCTTGTAGGTCTGCTTTCAAGCGTTTTTCATCAAACTATGATGTCTCAATGACATTTAGGTATTGTGGCCACTGAAACGAATCTCGGTTTGTTTTTCTCTGGTCATTCCCGTTAATAGTATTAATAATGTCGTCTAATACAAGTATCTAAGTAATGTTTGCAACAAACTCAGAGATATGTCATTCTAACATGCACGTATCGTTGTGTTCAGATATTTTGCCCATCTTGCAGTAAAATTATTTTCATGCCTGAGCCTTTTTCCCAAATAGCGAAAATTGTAAATATATTATCTTAATAAATGTGTTTCGCCATTTAGGTCCGTGGATCGATGGGCCGAAGAAGCGGAATTTCTATAGATAGGTCATCCAACACAGGATATTTCGGGAGTTTTTTTTAAACCAAAAAAAATCAACTTTTATATTCTCTATAACCTATATCCATAGAATATAGCGGTCATCAGAAAACAAGTTGGTGCCACTTGGTGTGGTAGAAACGCTTTGTATACGATATGTATGATCGCATCTTGTCTACAAAACCTTTGTCGTTTAAACAACTTTATGGAATAAATTCAATAAGGTATAAAATAGTTCTTGTATCCTTTTGAAAAAGTGGATAATTTAGCAGATGAATTAAACAAACACTGCAACAGAATTACTCGATTATGGTATTGATTAATTAGAAAAAAATGAGTTTTATGAATTCGCCCAGTATTTTTAAGTGGTTGTCGTAACTGATAGTTTTGTTCAGAGCAGTCTAATATATTATTGAAAAAGAGGGGGCTGTTCTTTTGCGTTATTGGAAACGGTAATCTTCAAAAATTACGTAACTTGAATCGTTGAGCCTGGGCTATAAGGCTTAAACAGAAGAAAACATGACACGCTGAGCCTAAAATCGAAGAAAAATGTTATACAAAACCTTGTCTAGATTTAGGCCTAATACAGATTCTAGATTCTAGATAAAGATGTCTTATATATATCTAACTCTTAATCCAGATTATCTAAATTGATTTCTAACTGTAAGAAAATTTTTCACAATTTTCGTCTAGATTTTAAAAATAGATCTAACCTTAGGTCTACAGAATTCCACAAACGAAGTGGGCGAAATAATAATTGTTTACTAATATGTGTTTTTTCCGCGTATCATTTTTTTTCAAAAGGGTAGTCAAAGGAAGTAACTATGGCCTCGCAGAACAGGCGGATGCTGCAGATTTTCTATATTACATTTAACAAGTCCCAATGTATTTTAATTCCAATGAGATAACACATTTTGTAGAGATGCCAGAACTGAGTAGGGAAGACATCGCAATTTGAAAAGAAATACGGGCACAAGAGTTGGTTTTCATAAGTTGAAATGTTGCATTAATAACCTAACTGGTTCTAAAATGCCAAGGACAACAGACACATCAACTGAGGTTAAAAAATCGATTTTACTGTCAAAAGATGTCTTCCTAGAATAACTGGAAAATAACCCTATACTTGTAAACTATAATATATTTCCACATCTTAAGATCGTAAAAGCACCCCGGGGGTAAATATCAGTGTGCTTCGTTTGGTTGTTTTTAGATCGGTATACTGTTGCTGGTTTTTTAAAAGTATTTCAATCTTCTGAAATGCTACTCACTCTTGAAAGACAGTGTTTCCTTTGATACCCGAGCTTATTAATCGAGTCAGAAAAAAAAGTTTCCTTGTTTGAAGAAATGAATAATCTAATTTGAAGGTAAATAAATCAGAGAAAGAAAAAGGATTGTTTTTAAAACCAAATAGGAGATAGAGAAAGACACGGCGAAAGAACAGTAACAGAATGATAGAGGCAGAGAGAGATGGAGAGCGGAAGGGAGAGATAGATGGGTAGAGGCGATAGAAAGATAGATAGATAGATAGATAAATAAATATATTGGGAGAGAAAGAGAGAGATAGAGAGAGAAGAGGAAAATGAGAGCCTGTAGAGAAGAAAAAGATTAAAAAAAGACAGACTTCTTGAGAGGAGAGGAGAGAACGAGAGATAAAGAGATAGTTAAACATAGTTGCCATGTAATAATCAACTTAATTGAAAATTAATGAATCTATGAGTTGGACAACTTTACTCCTTTTTAAAATTTTTACTTACATCGGAATTCTGTACAAATGTTATTGTATTATCATAAAGGAATTAATCAAAAGTCGGCATAATTCACACTGTTACGTACGAGTGGTATTTAGTCTGTTTTTCTTGTGACAGAGTTTAATTTTTTTCACCGTTCTCAAAATAGGAGCCTACAATTTAATTGATATAAAGTCAAGTCATACTAATTTGATTTTAATTTTTTTAACGATTTAAATCCTGGTACAAACATCAAAATGTGTTTGGTGTAACATGCTTTGTTGAGGTAGTGTTACACTGACATTTAGGCTTTCATGTTAACTCCCTTTATGTTGTTTCCTCTTGCTTTAATTCTGGTCTGGTTGGTATCTCCAAGTTTATGATCATATTTGTTTATATCTCTATCGAGACTTGTAGGAAGGTTTAAATTTAATTTATTACTAGCATATTAGAAAACGCTACTGGAAAAACAGTAAAAGTCACAAAGTGACCATGACCTATAAAAACTACCACAGCAAGGTACCTAACAAGTGTTTATGATGTTTCAAAACAAAAATAAAAAGTTTTTAAATGAATGTAGCGTTAGATAAAACAAACTTAAATAAACAACGAGCTAAGTTAGACATTGATTAACCAACCTTTCAAAGGGAAAATGTGCTTGAATTTTATTTATCTGACTAATCCTACTTTTCCACTGGAGTCTTCATATGCAAAACACAAAAATAAAACGAAAAAAAAAAATTTAAACAAACCTGCAATCCATACGGTCAAGTGTAGAAAAATAACCCATTTTTCCTCTGGTTTCCTGTGGCCTTAACTGTTACCCAACGCCAGAATTAGAAATAAAGAATTCGTGCTTCT
>BMAT01010298.1:0-19439 GCA_019649035.1 Elysia marginata | reverse complement strand
GTAATGAGAAAAATTGAGTTGGGTTGAGAAAGAATAGACAGAGAGTTTAAAGACGTGGCAGAAAGAGACAACGGACGGGAAAATAAAGTTGGTGGTATTAAGTTTGATAAAGTTGGTGGTATCTACTTCATGTACCCAATAAATTACCGATGCGAAGCACGCGCTGCCATAACTAGTATTTTCAATGGTTGAAATACTAATTAATACTGCTTCAGTTTTTGTGTAGCAACAGCTTTGTTTGAGTTTTTGGTGATAGAGACTTGTATGGATAAGAAAAAACTATCCTGCGATACAACATGTTTTGAATGGAAGAAACAAGTCAGATACAAAGATAAGTTCACCATAACATTTCTGAGATTTTGTTATAAACCCTGTGAAAATGTTTCTGTGTTAATCTAGCTCAATTTCACCGTTCGTAGAACAGGTTACTCAGCTAGTTTGTGTAATAAATACGATTACGAACTTTTTTTAAAAAAATTATTTTTTAAACGAAAACAATTTAAGTATAGAATTTCTACATCAAGAAAAAGTGAGCGGTTGATCACTATTGCCAATGTAGATTATTTAAAAAATTGCCAGCCATGATGGGCAATATTTGCACATAAAACCTCAGATATATCGCGTGTACTTTTGCCTTGAAACTTTGGTCTACCAGTAAAGAAAATACCTTGGTAGATAATTTTGCACTATTGATTGCAGGAACAAATTTTGCCACTTATTTCAAAGCAACCCCACACAGCCACAGTTGACCATAATGAGCTTCTTTGGCGAGTCAGACGGCCATTTCTTGTCGAGAAAACGCATTTAATTGATCAGAACAACCGAGGAAATCCTCACTTCAGCTGATGCCTTGCATTGCTGAATGTCTGCTCACCCTGTTCGGCAAGACGGGTCCTAGTTCAACGAGTGCTAGACAGTTAAAGGCCGAGGTGTCATACTTACTACCTAAAGCTCGTTTCACATGATGGCTATCAGGAGCGGAAGACTCCAAACCTTCTCTGAACCTTCGGTCCGTTTTTTTTCACAGGCTACGTTCCCATGTAAAAGGATTTAGGTCTAGGTGACCTACAGGGACACACATTTTTCAAATTCACTGGTCCAGAGCCTGTCTGGGGTCTTCCTTAGAAGATACGCGTCATGTAAAACGGTCTTTACTCAAACTAATTGTAGTTTTTCCTTTAGCCAATGCAGCTCAATCGAACTGCATTTTCCACACGCGCTCGCGCACAATGATAAAACACAAAACACTATAAATAATACTATATGTAGATAATTTAACGTTATCTTGAGTGTATGGGGTTGCAAGAGAGAGAGACAGAGTGAGAGAGAGAGAAAGAGAAATAGACAGACAGATAGGGACATAGACATAGACAGAGGGCAAGGGGAGAGGAATATAAAGATATGTATGCAGGTAGTTATAGGGATAGATAGATGGATGGATAAAGAGGTCAGCAGAGAAAGTGAGAGATAGGAGAAAAGTCCTTTACTAACAATGAAAACATTACAAACAACAGACAAATTAAGTATGTTACTAAATGACTAGCAAAGTTTTAAGGAAATAAAAAATGAAGCTGTTGCTATATGATTTTGTTCATTTATTTAGTTTATGCTTCTCGAAGTTGTGCATTTTGAACGATAGCGACAAGCACAGAGCATTACCAGAGATAGTTTAAGTTACTTAAATTATCTCTGGCATTACTCAGCTTTATCGGGAAAACACAACCAGGTGTAAAGACGATGCTACTTTCTCACCTGAGCAGAGTCTTTATTGTTTGCCACTCCACCACGACAGAAGCACGTACAACTATCGTTTGCAGAAGCGCAGCTTCAGGACAGTTATCAGTCCATGTTATACCACAGATGTTCGCGAAATGTCAAGTAACTAGACCAGCCGCGGTATCAAAGATGCAAGACTTGTCTTTTCTTCCTTAAAGCCTATTGAAAAAAATACAGAAAGGAAAAAGAAATCAAAACTGTTAGACACAAGGCATAATATTTGAATCTTTGTTTTTTCAATCGACTTGAACATAAGAAACATCGCGGTATTTTCACGAGTCCAACAATGCTTTTGGAAATTCGGATAAAGAAAAAATAAGTCTATAACGACACAAAGACAGTTTTTTCCCATTTTACTCATACGCTCGGTATTAATAGCAAATAATAAGCCACTAACCTTAAAAAGGAGCTGCTTTCGCGAAAACAACTATGTATTTGGTTAAAGCTTCGTATCGTCACTGAGGAATGCTTATCGGGTTAAAGATTTCAATACACAAAAACATTCGATTCCGCCCTTCCTGTATGCCTCCTCTAAAACAGTACAGGCAGTATCGATTTTCGAAGCACACCGACAGCCTTTTCAAGGTTTTAGTTTGCGCCTTGTTTTTTCTGCCAAACTGAGTGGATATTTTGTTTGAAGAATAATTTTTCGTTCCTTTTTTTCAAAGATAAGGCTGAACGGAGAGTTGTGACAGGTAATGAAATGAAAATAATTATTATTTCTCTGGCGTTTCAACCGAGCCATGTAGAGTATACGTTTTGGCCAAAGTAACCCTTTGTCTCCAAAGGCATGATATAAAGAAAAACAAGTTAAAACACAATGCAGTGGATCTGTCAAGTTTAATCCAGTTGCTGATCGCTGTTAGACACTTAGGCAGTGCAAAGATCTGTCTAGAATTTTACACCAGATATTGAGAGAGAGTGCGCGCGTGTGTGCGTGTATTTGAGAGAGATGGAGAGAGAGAGAGAGAGAGAGAGAGAGAGAGAATGAGAGAGAGAATCCGTTAGCTAAACAAAGGATATAGAAGAGCCATTTAGATTTGAGATCTAAAAGAGTGTGTTGTTGCCGTTACAAAAAATACCGTGGATTGACGTGCTTCGGAATATATCTTTTTTTTAGCAGCGACCTAACTTTAATGTAATTTATTTCGTTAAAAGGCCCTCGAGAATAATAACACTTCAGTCGAACTAAAATGGCCCGCCTATAACTGTTCAAAGTTAAAACAGAAAACATGTTTGGCTATATTTAAAATAAATTTTTAAAAGTGTTTCACATATAAAGTATTTTGTTGACTTGTATTTTATCAGCAGCAACCCACAGAAGCTTTCAATTTTCTTGCGTGTAAAACATAAAACAAAAAGAGCGTTTTTCTATAGCGCCTTATTACCTAAAATGCCTTAAGCGCTTTACATGGGTTTCCTCCACAACCCATCACCAACCAAATTATCTTTTGAACTCACAGAAGAGCAGCAAAAAAGCGCTATCCCATGACGTCACACGCTACAAAAAATGAGTCCCAGCAATGAGGATAAAGTCTATTCGAAAAGACAACATTTTTTTCTTCATTTGAACTGTATCTGTTTATACAAGAATTAGCACATAATCTGTTCTCTATTAATACAAATTTTCTTTCTATATTATTTAATTAAAGATGCCATTTAGAAGGTTAAAGAATTAAAACATAAAAGTAGAACAAAGAAACTCTCTGAACATTTTTTTTATATGTGAGGGTTTTCTCAACGATAATTTTTTTTATCTTTTAAAAGGAATGATTGCTCTTAAATTAAGACGCGCGACGTGCTATCACAATAATTGACTTCTTTTGTTGGCCTGTCGCTCGTATCCTCTCTATCTATCTAGGAGGAGAAAGTAACCACCTTCCGCCAATAATCTTAAACCAGCCTCAAGGTATAGAGAAATGCCAGACTAGCAATTCTTCTAACTTAACGTAACATAACGTCGGCGTATTTCGCCAGGAGGGTAAAATCGCCACCTATTCATCTTACTCTTTAAAATCGACTATTACTACCACACATTTCATGGACGAGTTCAAGTGTCAAGTTATTTTGATGACGACATAGCGTATCTGTGAACTGCTTTAACCAATCAGCGTCTTCAAGGATTGGCGCTTACGCCAAGTCACTCAAATCTAAATGAAGCATTTCCTACTTTTCTACTTTGCCTTGCTCTCTCTCATTGCTGCTCGCATCTTGCTTTTTCTAATAATTACTTTCAACTTTGTCTATCTGATATTTCTTTCTAGTCTCTACTGGCTTATTTTTTGTTGACTTTAATGACATAGTTAGTTCATTTTCTACATCACTTAGTTCACATCTTATCTCAATTGCCTCGATTTAATTGTAAAAATTCTTTGAATTGAAGAAACAAAAGAACCAAAGACGACAAACAGGAGAAATAGACGCATAACTTTGTCCAACCCATCCTACAGAAAAATTGTCTCTTCATACATTGGAAAAAAGTTTTTAAACCTCCTCAACTCCTACTTCCCACCAAACTACAAGCTGCACAAAATTATCAAAAATACTGCCAATCATGCTAAAGCTGCATGCCCAACATAAAAAAATCATCCTCAGCCACAACAAACGGATAATCAACGAAATTTCAAAGAGAGTCAGTACAACCAAATTGTGCAACGGCATGGTCAAACCGTATTCAAAACGCGATTCAACCAACATTATTATGTCTAACTTTAGGCTACCCCACAGAAAGTCAGCCATGGCTCTTAGCAAGCAAGTATGGGAACTTTAAGAAAACAAAGAAGACTTCAAAATTTCATGGGAAATTACAGAAAAATCAAAGGCGTACTCCACTGCAACAAAAATGTAACTTGTACCTATCAAAAAATATTTTTTCTAACAAAGAAGCCCATTGTAAACAACCGAAAGGAAATCTTGTCGACATATATGCACAGTAAAAAGTATTTACTCACTAATGCAAAAGAAACGAACCGACCCAACGGTTACCTAGATGAGCCTGGCGGGGGAACAGAAAATAAACAGTTGCCTGATGAAGCGGTAACCTAACGGACTCCGAGAAACACTGTGTCGCAACAAAACAGGTAGGACTCCAAAGGTTCCTTATACAACTCGAGCACTACTTTTATGACATAAAAACCTAGAATTTATCTATCTATCTATCTATCTGTCTATCTATCTATCTATCTATCTGTGACTGCCTGTAAGGTGCTCAAATACTGATATTCTACAAATTTTAAGCACTGCCTTTTGCCAGTACCCATTTTGCAGGTGAGTGGACAGAGGAAAGTGTGGATAAATTGCTTATCTAAGATAGCCATAACATACGTCATGGTTAGGGTTCGAACCCGCGACAGCCGGATTATAAGGCCGACGCGCTAACCACTGGGCCACGCTGCTCCACCTTCTTATCAGGTTAAAAACCCATGCAAGCCAGAACTTGGCAAAATCAGCAAATGCATGTTAGAGAATATGGTCCATTCGGTGAATAACATAAATATACTGCAATGGCAAAACACAACCGATATTATAAATGGTTGAACAGCATTGACGACAAAAACAGTCACACAGTGATATCATCCGAAATATGCAATTTACACCCCCGCAATAACATAAAAAAAATAATTCATAAGTTGCTCCTGTCTGCTTCAAAATATGTCAGTGTAGCTAAGGATAAAGTAGACATAATGAAGGTACTCTAAAAGAAAATCCCTGCTCAAAATAATTTTGTCATCAAGTATGCCCTTTCCATATCTCTTTAGAATTGTAAACAAGACCATTTGACCAGTTGAGCATAATTTTATAAGGTGTTCACTATCAAATGGATATATCTGTCTTTCCATCTACCTAGTATCTGTATATCAATCTATCTATAAATTTATTGCTGCTCTTTTTCTCTCAGCAATTCAGAGTATGTGCATTGCTTTAAATCAGTCGTAACAGTCGTTCTTTTCCCCTGTGCTTTCTAACCTTCTTGTGATCCGGTTTGTCTAGATCATTAGATAACTTCTTTTGTTAGTTCATGCTGTGCGATACGATAGATTGATAAATAAACAGTAAAATTTACTTCTTACATCATGTATGTGGTTAGACATCCTGGAGTAATGTTACATTTTAAAAAGGTAGGCATGCTGTGAGTAAAATTATTAGAACATCACTAAATCCTCCGCCCCAGAGAGTCGCGAGGTAGGACTTCCCCATTCCCAGTCCATATGGGACTATCCAGCGTCACCGCGGAGCCAAAAATTTGAAGCTCAGTCTCGTGCTATGGTGACTTTGTTAGAAGTTAATTGGCTATTCTATTCTATTCTAGTGTATTGTTTAAATAAGGTTCCAAGGGAAGAGATATAACGAGAGGAGGGGATCTTAGACTGAGAGAGGGAGAGGGGTATAGAGCGACCGAGAGAGAGGATGAGAGAGAGGTTGAGAGAGAGAGAGGGGGAGATAGAACGAGATCAAGAAAGAGAGAGAGAGAGAGGGGGGCGAAAGAGAAATAGAGAGAGAAAGAAGGGAGAGGGTTTGAACTAGACTTGAGGGTGAGATTGCTTAAATTTATATCCATTAAGTATCTTTGGAAATTCTGATGTTCTAAGACATTTATTGAGGGTAAAGAGCCTGGCTGTGATGTTTAGGTAGTTTAAAGATATAGGCAGCACCTCTTTCTGCACATTTTATTTTGTTTTTAAGACTGCTGAGATAAAAACAACCAATACACATTTGAGTTGAGACCTGGGATCCTACCTTGCCATTGGACCTAATTATTTAAGTCAAAGTTGGGAAGGAAAAGGATCCACTGTTGTCGATCACGACACCATATTTGACATTTTCAGTGCCAGGATTTCTTTGTCAGCGAGCACATTTCTTTTTTTTCTTTTCATGATTTCTCGTTTACGTATTGTTTCCCTTTTGGCTCTTATTTAGAGCTAGTTAGTTCCCTGAGGAATCCAGCTTTGAGGGAGACCCACGTATTTAGGCAACTATGCCGTTACTTGTCTGGATGGTCCAGTACCGCAAGATGAGGTAGTTAGCATGCGATGAAGATTATTGCTTGACTTGTCGGGTGTGAGGGTCGAATAGGGGCTAAGGTAGGTAGCAAGAGGTATCGTAACAGTCGTTAGTTTGCACAGTGAAAAATGAAGGTAGCCCTATTTTCTTTTCATTAAAAATGAAGCTTTTGGGTTAATTATCTTTAAACGGTTGCTCTGCTTTTAAAACAAGTTAGCAATATACATCTCAGCAGTTAAGCCACATGCTTGTTTTCCGAAGTTCAAGAAACCAAAAAAACAAACAGAAAGGTATAAAAATAGTTCTGAGGAGTTGAAACGGCAGAACGAAGCGAGATTTGGAGAAGGTAAAAAAAGAAATGGAGAGATAAATGTAGCTGCAACATTCTTAGAGAGAAATGTGTCAGTAGTGAGCACAGAGTGTCGACATGGCTAAGAAGGTAAGATCTAAGAGAGGTAGATAAAGAGCCAGACAAGACAAGAAACATAAACAGACCATAATAAAAACAACGAAAGAGGGCAGGTAGTCAGAACGAAAGGAAACGAAAGAGGAAAGAGATAGAGAGAGAGGGGGGAGGGAATGAGAGAGATAAAGAGAAACGAAGAAAGCAGACAGAGAGAGAGACTAGAGAAAGAGGGATAGAGAGTTACAGCATCCCAAACAAAATAATGTATTGTAAATAATATGGGAGAGCTACCTATATTTAGATGAAAGGTAAAAGCTAAACCTTAAAATGTCTCATCGTGCACTTAAAAGTGGAAAATAAAAACAATTTAAGTCCAACAAGGCATTTTAAAAGCCACATTGCAAAAGAGTTTAGCGTAAATGCATCACTTTTACTGCTATGGAAGAAACACTCAGACTTAAAAAAGGCTTACTTTCTCACTTTAATAATTTTTTACCTGCTCATCTCGGAAAGTAAGTAATAATAATTCTCGCAATTCACCCACAAGTTATCCTTCTTGCATGTATTTCGCTGCAAAGATGTTCGCTAATTAAAAGCGAGTAAGTCTAATTTTTGTAAAGATGCAAGTTAGAGTCGATCCACTGTCATCTAAGTCTAATAATCAAACGGTAAACAACCATTGAAATTGGTATTAATAAAATAACTGGTCTTGTAATAGAGGGAGCTTATTTATTTGTGTTTTACGTTAATTGATCAAATATTTTAGTTGGTCACAAGAACAAGAGTACTGATTCAGGATACAAACAAAGCAGACTTACACACTTAGAAGCTTAAATGTGGTTATCAGTTGTAAACTTCTCCAATTAACTAATTTAATAAGTATTAAAATTATTTGCATGAAACAGTTGAACGTGGTCAAATGTTTCAAATTAACCCTTTGCGATTAACAACTTGAACGAGTTGGGAGAAAGTGGAAAGGCTTTGCATGGCTTTTAAAGTTACAATCTTTATATATCCAGGTTTTTCTCTTTTCTTTCGTCTATTTGCTGAAAGTGTGTTTGCGTCAATTACGAGCTTTTTACCAAATTAAAAAACGTTACAAAGGAACAAGTGCTTTGTTTGTTTTGCCTCTTTTTCTGTCTCAAACTATTAGAGCATTGTTGTTTTTATCATGAAAAAAGGAACAAACAATTTCTAGTTCCATAAACCTTAAAATTAACATAGCAAATCTCAAAACAAGCCAGATTCGTGTTTGCTTTTCTGAGTTTAAGAGATCGGTAAACAAAACTTGAAAACAATTTTGAAAGAACTTTAGAAACTGGAGTTCAAGATAAGATGAAAATCAGGTATAGCGAGATGCTGAGATAACAATCGTAGAGAAGCACTGTGATTGAGAACAGGGAAGGGATGAAGGAGAAGAAAAAATATGCTCAGAGATAAACAGAAAAAGGGAGACAAACAGAATGTCAGTCAGAGTAGGAACGAGAAAACGTGAGAGGAAGAAAGATAGAGAGGGAGAGAGAGAAAAAGAGAGAAAGAGAAAGAGAGAGAGAGAGAGATAGGACAGACAGAGGCGAAGACGGAGGTCTCTCGTTTGGTAAAGGGATGGGTGCCGAGGAGTGGTGCGGGTTTGAATCTTACTCAGTTCTTTTTCTGTTTCGTTCTGTCTCCTCTGTTGCTAGATCTAAGTTTGTGATTGTCTTTCTTTACAGCTATACTTTTTCTAAGTTTATATACGTAAATTTTTCTATGAAATTATCAACATTTTGTGAAAATATATGTAAACATTTGTTAAATTAAAATATAGATAAAAAAAACAGAAAAACTAGACCTTTTTTTTGTTAGTGTTTCCTAAAAAAAATCTACTTTGCGACTCCTGATATTTTCTTCATGGACGGAATTATATGTATCTATTTTCTCTTTCAAAATTCTTTCCCTATCTCTAGCTTCTTTCCGTCTGATCTCTCTGTCTGCTTTACTTTTTGTTTGCATCATGTATTTTCTGTCTCTAAATCCTCTATGTGCTTTTTCCTCAACTTCCTACATCGTATCTCCAGTCCCCTCACTCACTATTAATTTGTTACGCCAGCTTTTGCTAGATCCAGTTTGAGTTAATGATCAAACAAGTATTGAAAGACTGCAAGTTTAAAATATGGGGGAGGTACTTAGTAAAACATAATTTTAGAGCTTCTGTTTCAGTGCCAGGCATTATTGTCGGCTAAATGATGAAATACACAGCTGATAGGCTTACAATCTTCATTTGACCCACAGAATACATGTAAGAGTTTTTTTTCACAACTTAAATACATATACAAGTAAGAAAGAAGTTATAGACAGTTTGCTTCAAAGTAGGATTTATTTTAACTTGCCGATATCTTAATAGAGATTTTGCTATTTTATCACACTAAATATCATCTATGCACCTCTCAAAAGTACCTACGGCGGCCGCTCAAAAATCCTCAAGAATCGATCCGGCCCACAAGCGCTAGTTTTATTTGAGAAGAGCCTTGAAAACACGTTGCAATGGGGTCCTTTATAAATAACCCATCAACTTGAAAAAATTATTAATAACTTTAATCGACACCTTGAAAAAAATTATTTATGACTTTAATAGAAAAAAAACGAGGACACTCACTGAAACGGAACTTAAATAAACTCTAATTAATTTTAATAATTTTCTGCATCGATTTGTATTTCCAGTTAAAAGTACTGGATAATATATGTGATTATTACATTTATTTGTACTTATACATTAAGGAAAATCTCTTTTTGCAACATAAATTGAGGATTTTGTTGATATTTTATCGCTAACTATAGAGAAAAAATGTTGTGATTCAATGCATTGAAAAACTATCTTATAATAATAAAGAACATAAACTTTAAAAGCAGCTTCTGCTGCTTTTGTTTATTCCAAATTCCGTGGGCAAAGTAATGGCAAAAATTAGAGCTTGAGCATAAAGTTGGGCCACTGTCTAACATAGATCACTTTTTCCTCATAAACTGAAAAAGTAAACTATCTTTGTAACACTATCAACAAAATACTGTAGTTTTAGGTACTGAGTCAGTAGAATTATAAAGGTACAGCCTAATAGCATTTATGTTGCTGGCCAGTATTTTGTATCGCTGTCACTTCGCATCTTCTACGCCCTCGAACTTCCACCACACTTTAATCTTTATCTCGCCATCATCCTGATTTTCCTCATTCTCCTTTTGTGACGATCGCCTGACTGCTCTCTCTGTCTCTGTCTCTGTCTGTCTGTCTGTCTGTCTGTCTGTCTGTCTCTCTCTCTCTCTCTTTCTCTGTCTCTCCCCCCCTCTCTCCCCCTGTCCATGTTCCCATTTAGTCTCTGTATCCATATTCCTATTTCTTCTCTCTGTCTCGGTTCTTATCTCAGGCCATCTTTCATTCCCTTTTTTCCTGTCCCTCGATAATCCATTAGTCTTCGGGAATCGTGCCTCGCTGTTTGAAAGTTCCATCTGGAAACGAAGCACTGAAGTATTTCCGCATCTCACGAAACTCTATGCATAGCTTTGCCCTTGGATCAATAGGCCTCGTCCACAACTGTGATGTCTGTATGTATACAGACACTGCTAGCCTCTGTTACCATTATGAATTATCAAAACATTAAAATGACTTTCGATCTTTAGTTTGAGTAATGTCTTTCAAAATTACATGTATGAGACGTAAACTTTACCAACCGGACTGAAACGGTTGGCTATAAAAAGCTTAAGTGCATGAACCAAGACTCGAATGATACATTCTAGACATTTCAGAAAACCCCAGACATGGTAAGGACGTTTCACAGTATTTAAACACTCAGGTACTGTTCCTCATTATCCCCAGTATTAACATTTGATATTTCCCAGTTCGATTTTGAAAAGTCTACCTTGCGCAATGCCTGTTTAAGACTTGACCATGGAATCAAACCAGGGGATCTTATTTTCTGCTGTAGAAATATTATAAAGCTTTAGGTTTGTCTTCAGGCCTTTGAGGTCACCTTCTTCGTTTCATTCCTCCTTATTTCAAAACGGTTCTGAAACAAGTTCTGATAGCCTATCTTAAAAATGTTCTTTTAATCTCTTAATCATGATCTTGGTAAAGCATGCAAATATTACCTCATGAGAAAGATGTTTAACTTTGCCGACTCTTAAAACACAATAAAAAGATAACGAACAATCCAATGTCCATGGAATTAGTGCAAAAAGGCTGAATGCTGCGTTTTTACACTACAAGGCGTTGATTGATGAAACAGTGCATTTTTTAGCCTCGGCACGTTAAAAAAATCGATTACACTTTCAAAATTTTGAGAAACGATATAAGAACTTTCTTTTATTTCAAGTTCGGAGAAAAAGAAGGATACATCTAAATTTAAGAAAGCTTTTTCTTAAGACTTTCGACCCATTCGCCATGATTGCCAGACACATACTTGTACAAAAAAGAAGGCGCATTAAAAGCTTAAGAAGAGTCTTTACCGATAACCTGTCTCTCTTTATTATTGTAAGACCGCTCAGATGTCCTTGATTGTTTTCCTCTCACACTTTTCACCTTTTATGTCTGAGATTTATAGTAATGCAGTTATTAAAGCATTTGTTCACCTACTACCTAAATAGTTTTATGTCACCCCATGTTACTATTTCACAAAGTAACAGGAGCTGCTACGTACAACGTTATTCGGTAGCATTTTGGTGTTCGCCACTGAGCCACGTCCTGGCTTGACCGGTACGGCCCGTAACATCAGGTTTGCAAAACGACAGTAGCTTTCGTTCCTCAACATTACTTTGTGGTGATATAGGAGAGTCCAGGCAATAAACCAACCGCGTTGATAATGTCGTCTAAGGCAACAATGCTAATCCATATTCTCAGACAGTAAAGAAAAAGTGTTGAAACATGCAGCTATTTTTTATAATTATTTCATTATTGTAGCTAATGATTGTTGGCTTCCGAAGGGCCTTGCAGTAAACTTGTAATACATACATGTAGTATCCTCTTGGTAATTTCCTTTTTTTTCCTCATTACGGCGCGCTTACGATTTTATATTGGTTTCTGAGACATTCAGTCAGATACATAAATATCGGCATCAACACCAGCTGCTGTGGTTAAATTCTTATCAACACGTCGATCCGCCTTCTCTCTCTCCCCCACCCCCCTCTTCCGTTTACGAAACGATACAGTTGTTCGCCTTGGCGTGATGAATCAATACCTTTGTTGCTAGAAGTGCCTTTTTCTAGAGCCAATACTAATATTGTGTGTTTGATTCTCTGTGCAGCATACAGGCTATCAACTAAAATGAATTGAAATCAATGGGTTGATTTCCTTTTTAGAGTGTGTGCATAGTTTAAAGCCCTTGTTGACATAATTGTGAACGATGTGGCAATGGTGTTCGAATGGTGGAATTTCTGTAGCTGTCCAAGGAAACACTAATTACAGCGAAGCACGCAAATGTCAGCTGACAATCGAGTCAAAATTTCTTTGTCTTTTGTCAACCCTGGAGCAATCGGGCAAAATTTTTTAGAAATTCTTAAAGAGAGGAAAAAGAGTTAAGTACCCTGTTTCTAGTGGCTAGGAGAGCTACAAAACGTATATCGTCAAGTTTGAATTTCGACATGTGCGTGAATAAAGAAATGAACCATTATTTAAGAGAAGAAACTGAAGAAGAGAGGAGGAGAAAAGAAAGAAAATAAGAAGCACGAGGAGAATAAGGAAGAGGAGGAAGAAGATACATTGATGATGATGATGATGATGATGAAGAAGAAGAAGAAGAAAAAGAAGAAGAAGAAGAAGAAGAAGAAGAAGAAGAAGAAGAAGAAGAAGAAGAAGAAGAAGAAGAAGAAGAAGAGGAGGAGGAGGAGAGGAGAAGAAGAAAGAACAACAAAAACAACAAGGAGGAGGAAAAGGATAAAAAAGGAAAATCTCATGTTGTTTATGAAGATCTATAGATAGGAAAGATAGCAGTAAAGAGAGACAAGGAAAGGAGTAGTAGCAGAAGAACAAGATTACAGGAATAAAATGCAATGATCGATGTCAAAATATCACCGTATGTGTACTAGAGTCAATACTTGAATCTTAAACATTTGTTTGGAATAGTGATTATAGTCTCTAAGCTTACATTCAGCGCTTCAATTGCTCTGCTGAACTACCCACCCCACAGAATAGCTTAGTGAGGGTTACACCTTATCATAGGCAAATTTTGCAGTTGCCCCCAATCAGTTTTTTCCAGATTTCTTTAATATTCTTATCCTTTGTATAAAACAATGTAACCACGATTGACACAAAATAAAATTTTAACTGTATAGATAAATATATGGCATAAGAAAAAGTGAATTTCTTTTTAATGCAACTTATCACTGTCCCAATTTCTTTTTAGTTTGGTATGCATAAGACGCAAAGTTTTAGATTTGTTTAATTAGTTTTCTGCCTAGTCTTTTCATCTGAAAGAGTAGACGATGTCGAACAATTGAAGATTAAGATAGAAACCTGTGATCCTTATAGATCTATAAAAAATATCTATAATGTTGTAGAACTAATGGAATTTAAAAAATAAAATGTTTTTTTTTTTGGCCTCACTCACCCACTCAGTCCTTTCTGAGCGGTCTGGCGCTTGATGCAGTTGAAGAGCTTTCCATCTCGGTCGATCCTCTGCAGTTAGGGAGCCGTTCCTAAGGCCCCTCTCCACCGTCCTCCTCCAGGTTTCCGTCGGCCGTCTTCTGCTTGTCCCTGAGGGGTCCATCGTAGGGCTCGCCTTATTAGGAATTCCTGTGGCCTTCTGCATACATGCCCCAACCATCTCCATCTTCTTTCTCTAATTATGGTGCTTAACGGCTCCAGCCCTGTTCTTCCTCTCAGGTCTTCGATTGAAACAATTCTTTGCCAGAAGATCTTGAGGATACTTCTTAGGCATATTTTTGGAAGACTTCTAGTCTCTGCTCTAGAGATTTTGTCATCTTCCAGCACTTGGCTCCATATAAGAGGACACTGAGAACATTACTGCGGAATATTCTTATTTTGGTGCGGATGCTCAGATTGGGGGTTTTCCATATAGGCCTGAGAAGGGCAAAGATTTGGGAGGCCTTGCTTATTCCTACTTTTATCTCCCCTATGCAGTCTCCATCTGCCGTGATCTTACTGCCCAGATATATAAATTCCTGTACCTTCTTCAGTGGTTTCTCTTCTACTGTGATGGGGTTGGTGCTTGTTTTTAGTGCCTGAGTTTTGTTAATTTTAGCCTTAGTCCTATTTCGTTTGCTGTCTCGCAGAGGTCCTTGATTTTCTGTTGGATATCTCGGTGCCTATGAGATAACAGCCCCAAATCGTCGGCGTAGTCAAGATCCTCTAACATTGAAGTGATAGTCCCCTGGTGTTTGTCTCTGGTGACATCACGCATGAGCCAATCTATGGCTAAGGAGAACAACATGGGTGAGAGAATGCATCCTTGCTTCACTCCTGTTTTCACAGTGAAAGGCTCTGTGACCTGATTGGTGTGCAATACTATACATTTTTTAGCCTAATAGGCATAAAAACTTTCTCAACTTTGGGTTTGAAGACATACACGATAGTCTTTGGGAAGAGTTGATACCTCACGCATTCGAAAAGTAGTCACCTTTAGGATTTCTTAGACTAGGATCTAGTTCTAAATAAAGGTTTTATAACTTAACCCGCTAGCCTCCCAACCGTTGGCCTTTTACGACTACTTTTCTGTGTCTAGACCTTCTTTAGAATAACAATCGACTCATAATTATTGCAAACAAATTCAAAATTTTTAATTTGGGCATTACGCACTACTATCTTCTCTTAGTCTAGCTAAATGAGTCCTGGCAGGGTTAAAGCCCTTTTCTCATTTTGTGGTACATTTTAAAAATGAACAGTAGTTCACTTGGAATAAGTCTACAACACAAAAGTGGCTCAAAGCGCTTAGTTTCTGTCGTAGGTGAGCTGTGATACACGAAGTGATATTGCTCACAGTCTTAACACCAGCTACGTTGCTGTTGTCTGCGCACTAGAAACGCGTTTTGTCACAATCATGGCTGTCTATTACTTTACCGTACAAACCTACTTTACATGGCTCCGCTAAATGAGACAAAATATGCGCTTACAAAAAAAGGGAAAGATAAGCCTATAATTATTTCCCATCGCTCTTTTTGCGAAAAAAGTCTCCCTCAAGAGACAAGATAAAGATGACTAATGTTCAATGCGGTAAACATTACGTTTAAGTAAAATGTAGTTATGCGGAACAAAAATTTATTAACAAATTTGAAAAGGTTCTGTAAAACCTGTGTTGTTGTGACACAACATTTTATGATAATCTTACAAAGGTTTGCTAAAGAAATCTGAAAATGCTCATCGAAGTCAACTAAAATAATATACCTTTTGAAACAAATCTATTTAAAGACTTGTGCTAAACATGGACATTGTGCGTGAACTATGAAAAAAGTTATAAAAAACCATGACGAAACGTTTTGGACGGAAAGAAAGTATTTTGTCTTCTGTGGATTATTATTCTGTTAAGAACATTTAAAAAAATTTTTTTATACCAACGTGTAGCTTATTTCAAAAGCTACAAACGGTATGGGACAAGTTTATGAAAATATTGATTGCATTTTAACTACAATCTTTAGAAATCTAGAAAAATATTGACCTCCAACCATACTGTGCCTCAGTGCAGATGAGCGAGGTCGTCCCAGATGGCACATCAAATAAGCCTTTTTTGTGGTGAAATCAATCGGGCAAGGCTTTGAAATCGTAACAGTAAAACTACTTAAGTCTGCAAACTAGGGACAGAAACACAGGAAGAGAAACAGAGCGATCTAGGTTACTTGAAACCATTTTTATGTCAAGTTTCTTTTGAAAAATAATACCAGTGTATTATGCTTTAGCTCCTAGTTTAGTCTCTTCCCATAGCCGCGGGGATCAACCATTTTCTTGTAAAAAGAAACAGTTTTCGATGTGTTTTCCCATGCGCCAGAAGCCTTTAGCATGTTGTATTTCGTTCCGCAAATTACCGGATCTTAAAAATGTTTATTATGTCGAATATCTTCCTAATAAATGCATAATGCGTAAAGATTTGCTGCGACAGGTCAAACTTACATGGTTAGGCGAAATAACTAGTTTTTAAAGATTGCTGCTAACCTTGAGACAATTTTAAAGGTTATTTAAAAAAAAAACAATGACGTTTATGTGGTAATGGTTCCCATATAATAGACATGTGACAAAATGCACTGTTTGCCCAGGATTTAATTTTTTAATTATACCTGCAGTACACCAGGACAGATAGATAGGTTTTTGAAGCAAACACAATCAATAATAACACACCACGATTTTTTGGGGGAAAACCATATAATATCAGTTATTAGTTGACAATTAATTTCTCGGCCATGTTATATATTTTTAAAAGTCATGTCCTATCCACTATTGAGCATGTCAGATTTTAGAGGCATTCTTTTCATTTATAATATAGGGCTTTTGCACGAACTTTTAATCAAGTCGTTTAGAGCTGTTCCCCTTGGGCAATGGTGAATGTTTAAGGTTTCAGCGCTAGAGGTTTTCTGTTAAAGTACTCGTGCCCAGAGAAGAGCTTGTTGATAGATCCACCTTTTGAATGTTACACAGAAGAGAGTTTCGTCATGAACCAGCCTCATAACCCAAACGCTTGTCAGTTGGTCAACGGGGCCCTTGCGATTTTACATTAAGTGCCCTTGTCTTTTTCTGTTTCTCACCATGACAGAATGACATAAATTCGTTTTGATGCGATATTGATGCAGTTAGATTTTGGTCTAAGGAAAAGAGAGACCACAAGATTAAATCCATGCTTCAGCTTAGTGACAAAGCAGTAACCTCCCTTGGCAATATGTTTAACTTGTAGGCCACATGATTGTTTGTGGACAAAATTAATTTCTAAAAGTCCTATCTTTTTACACCGGGCTATACACTAGTTGTTTCTGTCGTGTTAATGAGGTACATATTTCAGCAAATAGAAATTTAATCAACAATATATGTGAAAGGGTCATCAAGGGGCATCGTGGCAGAGTGGTTAGCGCGTCGGACTCGCGATCTGGAGGTAATGGGTTCGATTCCCGACAATGCCATGTTGCAGTTGCCTTTAGAAAGCAATTTACCCTAACTTTCCCCAGTCCACCCACCTGTAAAAATGGGTACCCAGCAACAGGCAATTCTTGAATTTGTGATATGCGCCTGCAACACCCTGCATACGCGTTAAAAATGGCCTTAAATGTACTGGTCTGCTGGGGCATTAGTGGCGCTGCTCTTGTGGCGACACAGTTACGCTGAGTAACGAAGCCAAATTTCCCAAAAGGGATTAATAAAGTGAATAAAAATTTTTTTTCAGTTATTTAGGTTGTAAGAAAAACCATTTTGTTTTCATAAATTTTCCCCGCAAATAAGGTCTTATAAAACTTTTTAAAAAATGAAGATAGCTTTTAAATCAATGCCGAGTTGTTTTCAATTATCAAATGGAGATCCAGCGCTAAGTTCGCTGAGTGCTTCAAAAGGGCTAAAACGATTAGAATGTGTTCAAGACTTAATAAATAACACGGGGAAATAGTAACGTTTCAGCAACAGCAGAAATGTAAATATGAAAACTTGAAAGGAATACGTTTTCAGCTTTACATTCAAAAATTGTACTAATCAGGAGATTTCTTTATTTAGAAGAGTTGAGATTATTCTACAACTTAGAACCGCCGACAGAAAAAAAGGTTGGTCTCAAAAAGTTAATTTACCCTGTGGGTGTAGTTACAAGACAAAGCCTTTTTCCGAGTGAAGGGATCTAGGTAGAATGTGAACTTTGATAAGCTCAGATAGATGAGGAGGCGTACAATTTTCTAGATATTTGAAAACAAGACCAGCTACTAAAAAAATTAATTTTGCTTTATTAGACCCAATGAAAATATTATATTTAAAGGTGGGTTTGATGATTTTTGGGGAGCGTCCAGCTTCGCACCGTTGGATCTCACTATTGTCATACTGTCGTCGCTGGATATTTGCCGTCGGATTTGAAGCCTATCAGTATTCTATCGAGCTGAAACTTCATTGTATTCTGTTAGGTTATTCTATTATTTGTGGTGATAAGCATTTAGTTTTGATAAATTGGGTTAGCATAATTTTGGGGTATTAATTTGGGAATTATTGTTGCAATTGTTTGCTCTGTAATCTTTTTTTAAACTCTACTCTGCCTCTCTGTCTTTCCTTTATGCAATATCCGTCTTTTATGTGATTACCTAGATTCACCTTATATTATCTTATCCCTTTGTAACATGAGGCCAGAGAAATGTTTGAATATGGATGAAACTTGTTGTGTACGTTCATTTTAGCATTAATAATCAACTTAGAAAGTCAAAATTTTCATATTCCATCATTTAGAAGGGGTTAGTTTGTCCACCTGAGTGGACGCAATGCACTCCAGCTGCTGATTTGTGAAACTATGTGTCCACCTGAGTGGACGCCATGAAGTTGAAGATTTGTTTGCATTTTTGTAATCTAGCTTTCAAAATGATATACACATGTTTAATATTCAAATGGAAGAGTAGACTCCTCTTGCTTGCTAGAGATAAAAATGACAGACCAGTTATTTGCGCCCCAAGGTTTTACTTTTTATAGACTTGACAGGGATCTGCAGGAAACAAAGAAGAAAGATGGAGGAGGTGTTCGTTTCTTCATTTCAGAAAAAAATGGTGTACTAACATTAAAATTATATCGAAGGGATGCACGAAAAACATCGAACACCTTTCCATAAAGTGTCGGCTATTTTATCTCCCCGGGGAGTTTTCTTCAGAGACGCTGATCGCTGTTTATGTACATCCAAAAGCGGACACTACCGAGGCACTTTCCAAACTTCGCTCTGTATTAGACGATGTTCCTACAAACGGTCGGCGAGAGTTATGCGCCTTGATCTACTACCGAAACAAAAGACCCCAGATAAGTAAATTATAATAGATTGGGCGTTTTTCTTGTGTAAAACGCTTCTTACTGCTTTTTATGAGGATGATGTGGTTGAGAATACTTTAAATTGTAATTAAAAATTTAATAATGCGAATAATGATAATCCTATCTTTAAAAAATAATTTAAAAAAGACTTCATTCAAGACTACAGTTTCACTGAGTTTGTCAAGCGCCAGAATCTATTCGCTAAAAAAGCGAACTTGGTGATAATAGGTAAAATAATTTATCATGCTAGGGCCATGTATCGAAATCTGATAGCTTTATGTTTAAATACTTAAATCTTTTCAAGAACCAATTTTCCTGATG
>BMAT01010293.1:41713-52580 GCA_019649035.1 Elysia marginata | reverse complement strand
AAATAGATAACAACATGTACTTTTGTTAACACAAAACAAACTATAACATGAAGGACAATTTAAAGAAGCAAACAAAGGCGAAAGGAGAATTTCATTGGTATAAGGGAAAAGCCGACAGATGTTTTAGTACCATATCAAATCATTACCAGTCTTAATTTTTTTTTTAGGTTTGTTGTCAATTGTGTGCTGTTGTTTTTGTGGTCAAAATCATCGTTTGATCTGTTCTTTTCTAAATCGCCCAACTCTTATACTCCTGGTAAATCTAAAAGAAAAGTCCCTTTTCATCGAATGTTTCAAAATCTGTGACGCATGTTCCAACCTTACCCTCTATTCTAAAAGGTTAAAACATTAGAAGCCAATTCAGTATAAGGCTTCCTGAGCCATAGATGATCACGTAGCAGTTTCTGGACTAGTTGCGAACTGCTGCAGAATCAGCAATTGCCGTGTTGCCTTACCCAATGCTTTAACAAGTGCAGTCTCCCTTGCATCAATGACTAAACATGTATTTCTTGTATGTGAGAGAATGCTTCAGAGAGAGAGAGAGAGAGAGAGAGAGAGAGAGAGAGAGAGAGAGAGAGATAAAATAGTGTACTTTAATATATTATTAATGATGTTTGAAACTGCCCGCATGATTGAGCATTGCTTATTGTTTCAATACATATTCGAATGCAACCTTGTATTGACTGAATAAACTTGAAACTTGAAATCTATGCGTTTTTTCTTTCTGGCTCAGACATGGGAATTTTCCCATTTCACACGTTTGAAAAATTGAATCCATCAAGTCAAATGAAACCCCTATAGATTTGAGAATTTTCTGATTCCCTCCCTGCCAACTGCCAGACCAACCTTTATGAATGACTTTATTCCTAGAAGTACAAATGGGGAGTTCTTTGTGGTGTAAAGAATCACTATTCAAAACAAGGTGTTTTGAAAAAAGAAATGAAATAAAACGCATAATTATGCCAAGCTAGGTTTTTTTCTTTTGAAAGAAAGGCAAATGAAAGTTCTTTTTTTTTAATAAAGCGGCTTTTAAAGGGTAGTATTTAGGTACATAAAATATATTTAGTCAGCCCCATATTAAAAGATAAAGGTGTAAACATATTGAGACAGGCGTTTGTAAATAAAAAGAAAAAATCTTAAAAAAAAAAGTTATAATCCTCTTAAGATCAACACAAATTTTTACCGATGGTGGTTTTTAGTGTATCTAAACATGATCATTATCCAGGAACCGTGCCATCGCTGTCAAGACTAGAACTAACAGCGCAAGAAATATTTAATATATGGGGTCGATATGTAATTGATGAAAGATTAAAATAAGATCGCATAGAGGAATTGCATATAATTTTTTTCGTTTTCATGAAACATTCTAACTTCCTCCTTAGCATTTTCAAAGGGAAACAGCTTTCTTGGTGGTGGTATAAGTTTTCTTTTTAACTCATGGTGTCATACGCATTGTAATGAATTGGCTTTAAGTTACACATGAGAGAGAACCGCCTTGCTTTGACTATCAAATCTTAAATTCATTACATGTTAAGTTTGGCTGCGATAAAAAAGCACTCTGGAACTATTGTATCCGAAGATATTTCATGGTAATAGACAAATTATGGTAAAAATTACTTTTCTCTATCACGGTGTTTCTTTTCTTTCGAAAGAACCTGAACTTAAAAGTAGTCCTTGAAGAAAGGTCTTCACGATGATTTTCCTACTCAAGACTATCCAAGTACAGTATCTTCCATAGATTTTTCCTGCCAGTAATGCAGTTTGATAGTCCGATGCAAACTGTCTGGCTTCACCTACCTTGCATTTCTGATCCTGTGCTGTATGTTTTTTTATACTGCAAAACGCAGAGGTGTGTTAATATGTTGTCTTAAGTTAAAGTATGGGGATATAACATAACTGTAGAGAAATGCGGTTGACACGAAAAATTAATGTCCTTTGAGTTTTATAAATTTATAACACCATTATAAATCGTGGCTTGGCTATGCTGATGTTGACAGATTGACATCAAATGACTGAAAAGTTTATGGTATTTTCCTCAGGTAAAACTCTTCCATCCTAAGCGATACAGAATATTTATCATGTCGTACCTTGCTATTTAGCCCTCAAGTTAATCTCAGGTGAAAAAGCAGGGTCAACTTAAGTTTACAGTAGGACAAAGAAAGAACGTGTTTCGCCAGCTTGAAATGGTTTGCGGCGTCGTGAGCTGGCGGTAGATTCTCGGCTTTCGGACTGAGAGGTCCAGGGTTCGAGCCCTGCGTCAAATTCATGAGAAAGGTGGTAAATACGCGCCTCACTCATGCATTAAAAGAGTACCCGACTATCGGCAGTGAAAGATCTCATCGATATGCTAAAGTGATGCACTTCAGATGCTTCTCCTCTGTGAGTTCAGAAGTCGGTTTTATTAGTGATGGCCAGTGGAGGAACCCATGTAAAGCGCTTATGATATTACTGAATCAGGTGCTATAAAAAACGCTAATTGATTTACTTTATTTTTTTTTACATGATGCATACTTTGCCAGAATAAGGAAGATGTTAACAATTGTAAAACTAAGCACTTTTGTTGATTTTATTTTCTGTTAGTGAAAGATTTTCTTGGAGAAGAGGAAGAGGGCGTGCGCTTATCTTTAACATAATGATACATACGGTTTTCGGTACAAGTTTTCGGATGCGTGTCCAGCCCCTTTGTTTGAAAACTCCCGCTAATCTTGGCCCTGCGCAGCGGTAACTTTTTCTAGCATCAGTTAGCTTTCTGAGCATGAAACTACTTGTACATGCTACATAAATAAATCACACTAACAAATAAGCTTCCTTTGGTTTTTAAGTCAGACTTTTATGTTTCTTTAACTACAACAGTTTGCTCTTTTTTTGTTGTACAGAGCACTTTTTGTGAAAAAATAAGCAGCGGGGGACTAAAACAATGTACAGTACGGTATAAATAACTGAACTTGCATGGAGTTAAGAATGTACATAGGCTTGTTTTGACCTACGGGGAAGCCATATTAGCGTGGTGTCGTGGTCTAGTGGTAGATACTTGGTTCTCTGACCGAGAAGTGCGAGGTTCAAGCCTTGGCTCTGTAGGTCGGCAATGTTTAGTCCTTGGGGAACCCTCTCAACGCACATTTTCTTCACATCACTTACGGGTTTAAGGAGTAGATCTACCCGGTAATGAGCAATTTACTATATCGCAAGTATGCTAGAACAGAGCGTTTTTACTACTAGTCGTCTTTTCATTCCGAAGTTAGTTTGGTTGGTAATTGCCCGTCGAGTAACCCATGTACAGCACTTAAATCATTGTAGCGGATTGGTGTTGTAAAGACATGCTCTTTACTTTAATTTTATGGGGCGCTTTTAGGTCATAGTGCATTTAGCGCTATATAAAAACGGTCATTAGGTTTTGAATCATTATCGTCCTGCAGCCTTTCAATTCACAAGTTGCCTCATTAATGTTCTACCTTGTCAGCAGTGACAAGTTGATAAGCACACCGTGTGGCAAGCGGCTCATATAAATTTATTAATATTGATGAAGTAGACGGCGATCACAAGACCGTGTAGAGACAAAGGCATCGACCCCCCATGATTGTTCAATAAGTGCCAGGACAGACCAGTGCGGAGCGCAAAGCTAGTGACGCAATCTTCCAAGGGTGCCGAACTCAAAAAGCGACAAAAACGCTTTTAATAAATATTTCCATGGGCATGATATAGTTAAGCAGTGACAATGCAATTTTTTCTCTAGGAGTATCTCTTTGAACACATATTTGCATGCATATCCCGAGAGTACTGGTACAGGGCCGCCAATATAATGTCTATGTCTAATGTCGATTTCCGAACAGTGGTAGGTCAATAGCATGGTATTTCATGGGAAGTGAATGCCACAATGTTCTTTTGTTTTATGTGTATGGCAAGACCTTTAGATGTGACATTTTCAGAGCGGCTATTGGTTTATGGAAATAACAGGGTGAGAAATTTCCGCGCTCGAAAATCAATGCCTCAATATCAGTAGTTCAGTTTTTTTATAACTTCTATTAAATACTTGCATTCTCTATTGTTTTCCCTTACTACATGGGTCTTTGGTTACTGTTCTTTTCGGGTTAACAATGAAATTGACAAATAGAACCTAAATGGCGGCGCCTGCCAGCGAACGTTGTAGCGTAGATAACTTGGCTCTGAATCGATTCGTTTCTCTTCCACAATGTCCGTTGATGCCAAATCAACATTGATACCCGACTAAAGAGATGTGCATAGTAATACTTGAGAATAATGAAGTAAAAAGCAATGTGCTAGGCATAAGCTCACAACAAAACTTGCAAAAAATATGCCTCATGCGGGGCTGTTTGTTTTCTATTCTCAGTGCTATTGGCAGTCACAATCTAATTACCCAAAACAGGAACAAAACTCAAAATATCTTTTACTTTGTTCCTAATCCAACTCAGTTAGAGGTGGGTGTGTTCTAAATTTGAGGTTCAAATCTAGGCTGAACAACCGTTTTGGCTCCAATCTCCTGCTCTAATCAAAAGCCACTACTCCTTCAACGATAGAGTATGATTTGAAAGTTGCAAAAAATTCACTATCGACCTTCTTCATTTCTAGCACTTTCTTCTGATTCCTCATGTATTTCCTCCTCAGCAGTATAAATGATTAGATTAATAAAAAAAAGATTGATTATTTTTATGTGCACCATAGTCAAGAAAATTGGTTAAGAAGAAAGCATCTCCTTAATTGTAATGTAAATCTGCATTACAAATTAAATGGATTTGAACAATAGTTTACGTGTTTCAAAGACGCGATATCACAACACGCCTACACCATACACTTATAATAAGTAGTTTAATTTGTAAAATAATAAATATCGTCTTCGCATCACATATTTGTAGGTACGCCATTTGAAATTGCACACACACATACACACACACACACTCTCTCTCTCTTTATCTCTTTTTTTCACTCTCTCTGTCTCCTTATTTCTCTCTCTCTCTCTGTTTGTCCCCCTCTTTCTCTCTCTCTTTCTCTCTGTCTTTGTCTCCTTATTTCTCTCTCTCTGTCTCCCATTTTCTCTCTCTCTCTCTCTCTCTCTCTCTCTCTCTCTCTCTCTCTCTCTCTCTCTCTCTCCTAGTTGACAAAATGGTGCACCTGAACAATAACAAAACTCAACAGAGTGGATTTTAAATTTCATTACACAAAGATTATACTTTGTTGTCATTTCAGGCGGAATTTCAAAGAAAAGAACAACGCACACTGGGGCTCCACGAGGCTGTGTGGTTTCACCAAACTTTGTTACGATCCACACTAATGATTGCACTGTAAGCTCTCACCTTGACACACCACTTTTAAATTTTGTAGATGACACATCCTTGTAAGGACTAATAACAAAATGAAGAAGAAATAAATACATTTGTTATTTGGTGTGACAAAAATCACCTCACCGTGAATGTCTCAAAACAAAAAGAATTAATAATTGACTTGAGGAGATCAAAAAGCCAGATAGATCCTGTAACTATTAAAAATGAAAAAGTTGAACAAATCTCAGCTTATGAGTACCTAGGGGTCTTCTTTGACGATTAGTTAAAATGGACCAAGCATCTTCGAAAGATAAAATCAAATCTAAACGAACGCATTTATTTCTTTTGAAAGTTACGACAGTTCAAAACTGACAACACACTTATAAACCTTTTTATATAGTAACAATGAAAAATGCATAAGAACACGAGGTGGAAATTGTCTAGAGATAGACAAAAAGCAGCTAGACAAAGTCACTAGAGAGGGCGAACAGGTTGACATACCCTAAAAGCTAGTTACAAACCAATGTCAGGAAAGATACATCCAAAATTTACTCGGAATTATTAATCTAATAAGGGACGAAACCCACCCACTGCATAATTACGTTGAAAATCTCATCGCACGAGTAGTAAACGTCTAACACCATTGAAAACAAAAACTGTGCGACACAGAAGATCTCTCCTACCGTCTGATATCAGACTTGTCAACTCCAACCTATGATTTTGTTCACACCTTTTGTATGAACCTTTACCTGAACGTTAGCTAGATTCGAAGCAACGTTATCTCACATTCACTTTAATTTCATTGACCGTGGGAACAAAAATAAACGCAAATTTTACGAATTTCATAATTACCGATTCATTGATCTTTTTATAAAAAAAACTTAAAAAACCTAAAATAAACTGAAAATCAAATGCATTGTATAGAGAAAGTAAAGAGGTGAGAAGCAGCGTAAGTCGAACATTGCTATTGACCAGGCTTTCAAGTTATTTGAGTGCACAGTTGTTATTTTAATGCATATTTCATTCTTCATTTTTACGTAATTTAAAAATAACCACGTCTTAAAAAACAACTTTCTTGAAACAAAAAGATGATATTAACATTATTAATATAAGCATCGTTATAATCATTATTATTATTATTATTATTATTATTATTATTTTTTAAGTTAATTATTATTATTATTATTATTATTAATTATTATTACTATTATTATTATTAGTATTTAAAGTGCTAAAACCCATGGCGTGGCGCGTGGAGTAATCTAAAGTAAATGAGAACTTATGTTTATTTTTTTTAAGTAACTTAATAAGCGCAACTGCTCAAACGTTATATTACTTCCGTGTTTCTTTATTAAGAGAGTCGTTCTCATTTCGGCTGACAAAAGAACTTCAAGGATGTGTAAACGGGTTTTCCAGCTTTCTTTAAGGTAGGAAATAATATTAATACAGACTTTAAGCAGCAACGCGTGAGTATGACGCGAACGTCTGTGGGTCTATTTTTAGAAACTGGTTTCATTATTTTTATAGTTTCCTCAATCTGCTTTCCCGATTTTGACGTACGCGTAGTGAGACACGGTGCGTGTGCTAAAGGTCTCTAATAAAAAAAAAAACGTATATGACGCGTAAAATGTGTTTTCCAGCATAATGTGAGAACAATGTTACAATTTTCCCATTCAATACTTTTTTTTTATTGCGGTTACACTCAACAAAAAAAAAGGCGAAAATGTCAAGACAAGAGGTAAAAAAGGAAACACATGTACGGACTCGAACTGCAGAAGACCCTAAAAAGTCTCCAGGTGTTGATGGCAATTTAGGGAAATCCCAACAGGAAACAAATCCCTTTCATGGTCGTGTGTTTATGTGTGTGGGTGGGGTATAGCTTTAGCTCTGGCTACTGAACAAGTTTATACTTTATTTAGCAAATCAACAAGCTATAATAAACTATAAATTTTATACACGTATATTGTATTTTTTATAGATTAGAAAACGAAGCCATGACGTCCTTAGCAGACCCTGATTGCCTTGCCTTACTTCTTGCGATTTAAAGTATTGTGGTTTGTGGTTTTACGTTTACTTTAAAAAAACTTCCTGACATGACACAGCTTTTCAGTGCTTTCCCAAAGATTCATTTACTATATGGGCAAGAAGAAAAAGTGCTATAGCAACGTGTTACAGCAAAAGACGATTGCAGATTCATCTTCCTTTAAACCCTATTTGCTGTCATATACTATTTCAGTCTTGCAATTCTTTTGTCTTTCAATCTTGCAACCCTGTACTCTTTCAATCTTGCAGTCCTGTACTCTTTCGATCAATATAAAGGTTCGATAAGCTGTCGACACAAAACAGACTGCGAGTGTTAAGCTTTAATTTACACACACCAGGTAAGACAATTCAACTGTTTGTTTTTTTTACGGATCGAATGCATTGGCTATAAATACGGGTTTCGATGTAATAACAAAAGTATAGAAAAAGAAAAGAAGTAAGTTTTTCTGCCCTCTTTAGACCTGGCTTTGGCTTGCTTATTTTGGAATCAAACGTAACCATTGCAGTATTCATGCACCGGTGGGTACACGATGAAAAGGCGACTTAAAACACATGTCAAGGTCGTTCTGCGCTGTTTAACCTTTTTATCGGTGGAGGCAGTTGAAAACCCCCGGTAACGTTTTTGAAATGGCTGGATTACGAGGTGCTTCATAGTTGATACTGAAACGTGTCGAGATTTATTATATAGCATTGAAAGCTTCATAAGTTCCGGTTGACTGTGTAACAAGATATGGAGGTTATGAGGAGCCAGGGACAAAAGCTTAGGTAATGTACTTTTCTTGACTTACGTGACATTCATGGTGATAGCTTCAACTTATAAGTGTGAGAACAGAGCTATATATTTTTAATAAAATAGCAGTCTACACAGGGGTCGATTTCGCACACTAAAGTTAATGATGTTTGCAATTAGAAGCTGTAGAGAGACGGGGAGGGTTATAACATGAAACGATTCGAACTTACGGGTGGAGAAGTGAAATTTGAATAAATAGGTGCAGGTGTGTACTATACTAACCTCGAGAGATTGTTATGTAGGTTAAAATTATGATACTAACATGGAGAGATCGTTATGTAGGTTAAAATTATGATAGTAACCTCGAGTGATCGTTATGTAGGTTAAAATTATGATAAATAATAACCTCGAGAGATCGTTATGTAGGCTAAAACTATGATAAAAAGTGACCTCGAGAGATCGTTCTGTAGGTTAAAATTATGATACTAACCTTGAGAGATTTTTATTTAGGTTAAAATTATGAGAGAGAGAGAGAGATAGAGAGAGAGAGAGAGAGAGAGAGAGAGAGAGATAATCACAGTTTTAGACACCTGGCCATTACAACTCTTTTCAACATTTCGCTAATATTGACTAGATAGACGTAAGCGAAGTATGGACAGGCCATGTCAAAACATAAAATTTTCTTTGTAGTGTTAACACAATGGTCATCAAAATATAAATTGATGCAACTGATGCAGGACAGAATAAGAGACAGAATAGAACAGGAAATGGAAGGTCAGGGTCACTAACGTCTGTTCCATACAAGACCTCGCTAAATAGAAAAACAAATCTCACAACTGAAGACGTCGAATGGAAAGGTTACTTTTTAAATTTTTTTTTTATGTTTCGAGCCCCATGAAAAGATTCCACTAAAAATGTTTGCTTTGTCATCTGAACATACAGACATACCATTTTTTAAAGATTTCTAACAGTAATTTTTCCTTATATAAATCGCAAAAAGAAAAATGATTTCTAAAAGATTCACTGATGCGGCATAACTCTGATATTTGAAAAACATTCATTGTTAGAGTTCACTTAAAATAAATAATCAATTGTTGGGACCAGCACTCTGAATATAATAGTAACCGCTCAAGCCAATGGGGTCTCGAGTTTCTAATTAGTCTCAGACAAACCTTATGTTAAGATGAGACCCAAACAAATTAATTCTACTGTACTGCCCCTTCTACTTGGAGGGGAAAAATGAAGATATATTGTGGCAATAGTACAGAAAACTGTTTCTTTAATTCCCCTCTCTCTCCCACACACACTAATACAAATCTCTTTATAATATCCCTCTCACCTACTGTATATATTATATCACTCCCTCTCTCTATCTAGCTCCTTCCTCTGTCTAGTTCTTATCCCTCTCTTTCTCTCTCTGACAAGGTCCACTTTTTTCTTCAGCAATGTCTCTCTCGTTCTCTCCCCCCCCCTCCCCTCTGTCTCTCTCCGCCATACCCATGGGTCTACAACGTGGCCCTCTCACGGCTCGTCCAGAATAGCATCTTCAGTGACCAGACACATTTTCATCTCCCCCCATTGTAACCTATTGTGCGTCTGCACTGCAAGAGAAAGGGACGGAAATGCGGCATCAAGTCCACACAGCCTCTTAGATCTCAAAAGAATAATAAAAAAAAACGCCGCAGGAAGAGAGTCGCAGAAATACAGACTGGGTTTGACCTTTTGACCTGGTTCAGAATCGGATGCATAGCGTGCTTGGACATAAATTAGTATAGTCGGGTAGTGGGGCTAGTGGTATGGCGACTATGATAACTCAATGTTAACGTTACTTCCTTTCAATATCATCGAGTCCATAACATCTCTGTAACAATCCTAGTGCACAAGGAAACTATTCCGCACATTGTGTTGAAGCACTGTCTTTGGCCACGGCTCTAGGCCTTCTACTTTTTATTTCTGAAGAGCGATATCAAGGACCCATGCGTGTACTGGTAGTTACGAGATAAACATAATTTATCGCATCGCATGCATCGACATTTCATACTACATTGGCCTGAAAAATAATTTTCGAATAAAATCGTCTTGTAGCTAGCCCCCCCCCCCTCCCCTCTCCCTTTCTCTGAGAAAAAATACATCTATTCCAAACCTTCCAAAGCTTCGGGGCAGACCTAAACTTAAATAGTCTCAGTACTGGGCATTAAATTTTGTTTCTAACAACTACACGAGGCGTATCTGTTACTGTGCCCAAAAGCATTGAATGCTTGCAGTGTTGCCTACAATGTCTGCTGAGTTACTGTGTAATGTACAATTATACTTTAATTTATAATTATATCATCAAATTTTGCCTTTTCAAGAGCACGAAACCAAGCGCAGTAATATCAATTTACGTGAACGTGAAATTATCGCAGCTCTTGATATCTCCAGTCTTTATTAAATCATTAATTTTAGTTTTGCCTTTGATTATACTAGCATGATTGTTCTACTAAAAACTCTCTTCTTTAAGCGGTTGCTCCCTGTGGAGGCTTCTACTGTCTAAATAAGGCTAAGCGAGCGAAGATAGAGGAAAAAAGAGTAATGTTTGTAACAAAAAATACAAAATTGATAATTTCGGGAAATTTAAAAGCTATTTTTAACTTGGCAAGGTTTGAGGGCGGGCTTTATGGAGACGGCTGCTCCTTGTGTCGGTTTCTACTTTCTAAGCGAGTGAAGATAGAGGAAAGAAAGAGTAATGTTTGTAACTAGAAACACAAAATTGTAAATTTTGGGAAATTTAAAAGCTTTTTTTAACTGGGCAAGGTTTGAGGGCGAGCTTTATGGAGAC
>BMAT01010293.1:5106-18801 GCA_019649035.1 Elysia marginata | reverse complement strand
GTTCTCAACAATGATTGGCAATACCATTTCGTCAATTATGACAACTTGCACGGCTGCAGATAACATTTCTTTTTTTTTTTTTAATTTTTACGATAGGCCTACATAGAATAGGTTGAAAGATCTTGAAGGCATGGAATTAGCAGTGGAAAGAAGTAGGTTTTTACCTTAGTGGAAATATCCAAAATGTCTGGCTTTAATGATTGTTTAAAGGAAGACATTTCGGGCATTTCTATTTAAAGCCTTACTCCTTTCCATTGCTAATTTTTCTACTTTCAAGATCTTTCCATATTTTCATTGCGCAATGGCTGCCTCCATTATTTGTTCTGATCTCTAGTTCTATAATTCATACGAGGAATGCCAGAAAATTTTACTGTTTGTTCTCTGTGTTTGTTGTTTATGGCTAAGTGTTGGTGCGCTTCCGGTTTCAATGGTTGCCGTTGGTGCGATTTAGGTCTTGCCTTTTAAGTATGCATGTCGCTCAGAGGTGCTAAGCAAGGACTTCGCCATCAAACTTAAAGGAACGTAGTGGCGACATGGCACAAGCTGTGTTTCTCTAAGTGGCAAGGCCGTGGGTGCCGAAGCATCTATAAGGCGAAGGTTCGAATCATACTAAAGGCAGGCATTTCGAGCATTTCAACTTAAAACCCTACTTCTCTCCACTGCTAATTTCATACCTTCAAAATCTACAAATCATTTGATTTCGTAGTTGCTGCCTCCACTATTTATTCTGATCTACATAAAGTACAATAATTATATTTGTTCAGTAGCTTCCTTGAACTGTAAAAATGTTGCCCAAAAATACCGTTTGATTCTTACCGATGGAAAGTAGTTTGAAGAAAATTATACGTGTTAGGGAGTCACAAATACGAAAAACAAAACAAAAAAAAAACCGCAACTGCGTTGGGCATAGATTGTGTTTTGAATTAAAAAAAAATATGGTTATCAGTCTCAAGACTTACCATATTTCTCCCAGCAAGCCATTACACACCAAAAACAACTCATTTTCAGAGCATACAGTGCTGTCTATTACTGTTAGGCGCTCAAATATTGACATTGCACACCATTAGTGTTAATAAATAAACTTCAAGAGAGCCGATGGCGTTTAATAAACGTATTAGCTTAGAAAGCCATGAGTACAATGTTATAAAGTCGATATGAAGTTAGCATTAGCAAGTTCGCTGCATCGGTTTTCGTTTTCTTTTTTTATTTGAACAGAATCTAACGTTATTGTTTCTGTTCAAGCCAGGCTAACTTGATGTTATCTTTACTTTCTTCACGACATGGTCTATATCCAAAACTGGTCGTGAGCACGAAGCCTAGAGCAGTTTTATTTTACTATTGCATATGCTTTCATACCATCACAACTTTAGAACTACATGTACGTTTTTTCTTGCATTTAAAAACCCTAAAAATGAACATAGCCTAGACGATTTTCTTTTTTTTATAATCAAAACATTGCGAACTTGGTTTTCTTTCTGTACGGTCAAAAACATCCGATTGGATTAAGGATGTCAAGATTGCGATTACTAAAGAGCTCCAATGTTTTGTTTATGCTTATGATAAATATTGAGCGTAATACATGTATTATAAAATTAATGTTCATTGTCATTTATATACTTTTTGTATTCATGTAATTTTTGTAAATTAAGGCATATAAAGGTCTTAGTTTAAGTGACATTAAAAAAAAGCCTTTATTTTACAATCTAATTATATAATCTGAACAATATTTCGAAGGACGTGCCACTGACAAATGTTTTTATAAAAGTAGGATGCATTAAGCTTGCGTAGAGGATCACGATTTTCAAATTCAATATAACTTAATTTGGAAATCACGTTGTTAAACAAATTTGTGTTAGCCTTTTTGTGATGTCTTTCAGTCTACTGAGGTTAATTTTCTTTGTGATCCTGTTCATGTGTCTGGCGAAGATTTTGAGCTGTACGTCCTGTTCTTTATTTTTAAGAGTTGATTTTTTTCATTAAATATTGTGCTGGATTCATCCGTTAACTTTATGGCTGTGGCATACACAATATAAAATAATTAGAATTTAAAACGGCTTTTCTTTCTCTTTTGTCTTTAAGGGTAAAATCCAGTTATTTGTAAATCATGATAAACGAAACACACAAAGAATGTTATTTGCTCTAGATTGTTTCACACCAGATAACGTTAAAACTAGAAACTAAGAAATAGGCATTAACAGGGTGCGACACCTCAAAACCCAATACTAATAGAGACCTTTAGCACACGCACCGTGTCTCAATACGCGTACGTGAAAATCGGGAAAGCAGATTGAGAAACTATAAAAATAATGAAACCAGTTTCTAAAAATAGAACGTCTGTGGGTCTATTTTTAGAAACTGGTTTCATTATTTTTATAGTTTCTCAATCTGCTTTCCCGATTTTCACGTACGCGTAGTGAGACACGGTGCGTATGCTAAAGGTCTCTAATATCAATAATCAGTATCACAAAATTGTTCGTAATATATCCAGTAAGGGAGTCTAATCATTGAGTTGATTTTTAAATGAGGGACTGTGGGAATTTATCAATCTACTTATACTTTTATATCTAATAATAGTGCTATAAGCTACAGCCTACTTACCTTTATACTGATGACAAATCGCAGCAACGCAGCACTGTGTTACACAGGTAGTGAACAGGCGTACTTTATAGAAAGTCTACTTCCTTTATTTTTTTTTCTTATCAACTCTTTGTTTTGACGTACAGAAAGATTTACATAAGATTTCTTGGCGGGTTTTTTGCCTTCAATCGGAAATCAACCCATAGTCATCCTTTGCATTTAAAACAGACCCTTCTAAACTCTACGCACGAATCAAAAACACAGACTAGAAACCCAAGTGATCTAAATGTAGATAGTCTAAGACTTCAACTCATTATACTATTTATAGCCCTACACAACATCCACTACATGTGCATTGTAAAGAACGCGACAAAGAATGGATTCAAACTAAACAACTGCAATTTCATTTTACTTGTTATTTATTTTTGCATATTTTTTGCAAAATGAAGTGTGCAGCAAAATTTGAAGTAGAAACACCTTGCGGTCTTCTCAATTTCGCTGTATTTTTTCAATTGTCCCTAGGGAGAAAACGAAGAAGCATGCCGGTGTGGTTTATCGTGCTGCAAAGCAGCAAACTGTAGTAATTCGCTCTTAACTAGCCTACTGTGGAGTCGGTTTGAGATAAACCCTGCTTAAAATGAATTTTGGGTTAAGATAAACTAGAGTTTTGGTTCCTTTCCTTTTTTCTGTATAATGTTACTGCTTATTAAAAACTTTGGATGAAATAAACAATTTTAGTCGGCCCAACTGTATTCGCGCATGATACGGTTCAGTCTCCACTCTTTGGTGAAATTGAGTTAACCGGTACATCATGCTATCTCTAGTAAAGCAACCCTAGTATAAGTTGTGTCAAAGAATGAAGGCTATCTGGCCTTTCTTTACGTGTTTTTTTTTCTTTTTTTTTACTTTTTCAAAAATAAATTTTAGTAGCAGTAGGGCTATATAATTGTGCGGTACTGAAAGTTTGATTGAAGGCGATTTTCTCATAACTGAGCCAAGGGGAGTAAGAACTTTGTCATTCTCAGGGCTGGTCTGATGTCACCATGTGACAAATTTATTTATTGACACATTTTCATCTCAATAATATTGTATTGTCTTAGAAATAGAATTTATGCATTGCGTACTATTTTACAATCAAATTTTAATCTTTTAAAAGCTGATCATAGAAACAAAATTTTTCCCACTGGCATTAACAAAGATTTGTGCAATCTTATAACCTTTAAAAACTTCTTCATCAAACTGCACGATATTTAAGTTCCAAGGTTAAGCAATATTCATAAAATAAAATAGGAACCGCTAATGGCCTAAGATTTGGGCTAACCTAGCGGTATTATTACCTTAGTGTAAAGGAACAATGCCACTCTATAACACAGCTGCCGTGGATACAAAAGAACTAAACCACTGCTTAAGAATAAGATTGAGAGTTTGTTTAATTATAAGTAAATACCGTATCGCCAACTACAATGTCGCAATACCACTACCAGGCCACAATAACAACCAGACCTGAGCCAATGAACTCGGCCTGCTCCGTATTGCTAAGCCAAGCCAGAGTTGTCCTCGTTCGAGGCCAAAGTAAACTCAAGCGATAGCTAATCAGCCGTGACGAAAATCAATTGTTTCAGCTGGGTAAAGACAGAACAACGCGATTATTAAGACCATATCGTTTTGGCATTAGAGCGAGGGGGGAAAAGTGTAGCTCTTGCTCTTAGTCTTAGGTTGAGGCTTAGCATGATTGATTGTATTAATGGTACAACTGCACAGGCTGTAGGCCTGTATACATGTCTGCAGCAACGTTAATAAAAGCCGCGGCCGGGATTTGTAAGCTGACAAATGGTACGGGTTAGTTAATAAGGCCAAAAGAAAAGCACGGTAATTTAGTTCAATTATGCATGCATTGAATTTGGACCAAGTATTATCGGTGTTCTCTGCAGGTCAAGTTCTGGAAAAAGTCGGTTTATTCTTTCTTGTTAACGAAAGCACATGCATGTACTACTCGGTGACTCCAATTCCTTGCCCTTCTGTCCCATAATTTGGAAACATAAAAGGCTGTACATTTTTAGGTTCAGGGGATGACGCAATAGTAATGCCCTGCGAGGAACACAAAGTGTAGGCCCGTATTTTAAAAAGTCGGTCTAAAACCCTAATCTTTACATAGCCGACCGGGTGTCACGGTAAAGAACTGTTCCTATAATAGGACGTCAGCTTTTGCCATCTGGTTTGTTTACCCTTGTCCTTCTCCCTTATCGGCTTACGCTATAGCCAGCTTTGTTTTTAAACCTTTCAAAGCATCGCATATTTAATTCGTCAAGAACATTATCCAAGATGTTACATGTAATTGTTATGCTTCAATAAACAAAACAATAAAATAAATTTTTTGAAAATGCTAAACATTGGGAATCTCCAAACAAAAAAAGATGCTGGCGATCGTTAAAAGCTTACAGTTACACATACCGGCGTAGCAGTTTGAAGATAGATCCCGAATTAGTTCTAAGAAATGCACTTTCACTACATTGTACTTGTCGAGAAGCAGTTTCGTATCTATTTTGATACCGGTAGGTTTTATTATAAAAGATGCACAACTTACCTTTATTTTAAAGATAACTTTAGTTTGTCCATAAACACCCTTTACCCTATTCCTGAGAGTCAACTTCAGGTCAGCTGGCCTAGAGACCCCTTACTACCGATTCCCTTTCTTTCTCTTTTAAACCTCCTTAAGCTGACGACAGTATTACGGTCCCTTTAACTAACACTAAGGGAAATCCCACTGCATTTCGTTAAGTGGATCAAATATTTTATGTGGGCTGAAATTTGCGTGTTTTACTATTTAGTCGTTTTTTCTTTACTAGCACAATAAAATTTTTGTTATACAATTTGATATAAAGAAGTATCTTACTGTGGAATTCCAAAAAGGAAAAAAAAATGTTTTTGTTACTTTGTGTATCTTGTAATCTTAATACTATTAGTACATGTATTACATATCTATACTGTAGTACAGTAGTTTCTCTCCGTACAATGTAAAAAAAGCATCTTCCTGAAAACTATATTTTATAAAGATAGATATGAAGACACCTTTTTTTTATATTCATTCTTTGGAACTAAAGAACCAGTAAGTTGCTTTGTTCTTCCAGTTTAAATTAAAGGCATACGAAATGAAATTAAGAAGTAAGTTCCAACTTGATTCGAAGGGAAGCGATCGATAGCATATTTGTACAGGTCACAACAGAGTGGATCGTGTCCCTTTTTTCGAACCTGGATGAATAAAACAAAACCTAGCTGTAGTAAAAATTAAGTGTGTTATCATTGTATATGTATGTTAATTTTCTTGACTGATAAAAAAATTGAAAAAAATCTGCAGTCTTTAGTCTCCATTGATTTTTGTCTGGTGAAGAAGACATTGTCAACTGCATGTACTGTTATTTTGTCTGACCAGTTCAAAGAGGTCCAATAAAGGAAATTCTAAGTTTAGAATATCTCTGTTAGTGTTAAATTGAACAAGAGTCGTAGCAGAGCTGTGTGGATAAGCAAGTCAATTTTTTAAAAGTAAGGTTTATATTTTAGCTCTAAAAATATTGAGAAAACAAATGAGCTGTCGGCTTTATGCCTTCGTCAGACAAAAAAAACAACAACAAAAAAAAACGTGTAAGGCAAGTAAATATAAATACGGACAGGACGAGGATTAAAAGAAAAGCAATAATATTATTATAAAAAAAATATAAAACATGAATGATGAGGTAAAATAAAAAAAACCTAGAAATCTAGATATAAATCTATCTGCAGGATAAAAAAAGAAAAAAAAAGGAAAAAAGGAGGGAGGGGGAGGGGGCGAGGGTACTAGGGTGAAGGGGCCTGAGGATCCACGAAATTGTAACTTAATTACATAGTGAAAGAAATGGAAAGAACTATCAATGAAAAATGAGAATTATTTACACAAAAAAATAATGTATCAACTAGATCTAGACCTATCTGGTATGAAAAAGACAGACCCTGTTCGTGTTACTAGTTTTAGAGTTAAGTAAAGAGCGTTTTAATTTGGCCCTTTATCAGTTCAATAGCGCTTTTCTTCAAATTCTCTTTCAAGCAAAACTTGTATAATTTAGAGGTGGGCTGACCAAACTTAGAAGGCTATTAAAACACATTTGAGCAGAATTTGAGGCTACATGCATACTACTAGACAGTAAAAACTTCTCCTCTCCAATGTGAGACGACAAATATTCTAGTGGTTTTTGCACAGCATATGGCACTGTTGACTTTCTGAAACCTTCATTCAAATTTCAAGGCATACATACATGTACTGCTGATGGTGCGAGACGGAAGAAGAACAGGCATGGTGTGCTCCAACATAACACTTAACAGAGTGCAGGTGAAATACAGTGACTGAATTCTTTTCAAAGTCTCTGGTCCAGAGCCGATCCAGAGTTTTAAGTAAGGAACATTAACACGCGACATGGGGAACAGGCTTCGGATTCCAAAACAAATTGACTAGTGCAGGCAGATAAGAAGAGAGAGACAGAGAGACAGAGAGGGAGAGAGCCATAGACAGACAGACTGGCAGACAGAGATAGACTGGGAGAAACAGAAATTTCTGAGAAAGGAAGAGGGAGGGAGAGAGAGATAGAGAGAGAGGGGGGAGGGAGAGAGAGAGAGATGTGGGAATGGGTTGTTTGTGTCTACAGGCCTCAGTGTGCAGGTTTTGTCTACAACTGCTTAGCAGTTATGGGTGTGGGGTACTATTACTAACAACGGAGCACTGAAACACTTGGAATGTTTCATAATAATGATACACATCAATAGTTCAGAAAAAAAAGGAAATTCAAGGTGAGAGTAGGAAAATTAAAAACAACACAGTTTTATTAACGGACATAATCTTTATTTATCAAAACCATTCACATGCAAGTTCTCTCAATGCATTCTTTTTTTTCCACATTTTTATCGAAACAGAGACTTTTCGCTCTCATCCTTTGACCTCTAAATGTTAGCAAGCATACAGACGCACATATACACATTTACTCTTTATATTTACATCACATTTCCACTGACTCAGCCCAAGATGATGTGACATTTGTCTTGTAAAATATATGTTAATCAATTACATAAGTGCTATGAAAACATCTTGTTTCAAATACACAGTAGTTTCAGACGACACTCTTGGGATTTTCTGATTCCATGATTAAAATGCATATGCGTAAATGGTCAGCCCAAGGAAAAAAAAAGTTTATACAAGGAAAAAAAATGTTACTATGACTATGAGCACAGTTTCTGGCTTTCAAATCTTCCATGCCGCACTTCACATGTTGACCTTCACTTTTGTAGCAAGAAGATCAAGTCTAATTGAGATCATCATCATCAAACAGGTCCTCAAAGTCTGGATGTTGGAAAAAAAAAATAATTATGTGATATACAAGACTAAGTATTTTGATTAGGAGAGGTTGGATAAAGCATCATATCATCTACTAGTATACATTATAGGCCTGCTTCTCTAAAAGACAAGTTCTAATCGCTGGCCAGCATATGATAATTTATAATCTGTGTCTATTAAGTACATTTATAGTATTACATTGCTCACATGTAGCAAAACGATTAAACACTATCCCAATTGTTCATGTCACACAATACATCCATTTTTTTTTTTTTAAAGGACAAGGTTTTTTGACACAAAAAGAGTATAAGTCTAGTCCACTGGACTATACATATTGAAAAACTATATCAATTTCATAAAACTATGCTCTCGGAAAAAGAAAAAAAAAAGAAAAATTAAATTGTTTCAGCCAGTAGAGTTGAACCTGGTGTATTTTGAGCAATAAAACACATTACTAAAAAAAAAGTAAGTCTTCAGAATAGTCAATATATGATGGCAGTAAAAAAAAAAATGTTTCATCATCTTTTACCAATGCTCAAGATAGGATGCCCTAAATTTGATATGCAAATGTATATTGGCGCTAGGCCTTCATGTATAATTAATATAGTTTTCTGATTAAATCAGAATGGTATAGGTGGTTATTATTCTCGTTAACTCGGTGGTTGGTGTAGATAAGATCTTATGAGCTGTTGTGGAATAGGTCGTTATATTATGGGACAAACTATAAAATGAAGATAAGACAATTAGTGACTGACAGTTCATCTTATTATACATGCTGCCCTATAATTTTTTTTTGTTCAACATAGGAACCTTTATGATGAGCTTTAAGCAGTTAAATAACCATAAGGCATACAGATTTTGTTGGTTAGGACATTGAGATACTGAGGCAACGTTACGATAAACTATCACTGCACAAAGTTGCAATCCTGCAGCCCACACAGAGATTTCTAAGGCCCAATTTGTTTTAGTGTGTATAACTGTTTGTAAAGACAGGGTGAAAGAAGAGGGTGTTAATCACATCTAATCATAACAGAGCAAAAAAAAAAAGGGAAAGCCGATTCTTTTAGTATAATTTGATTCCTTGTGAACAGAATTTTTTGTTCATTATCAAGGGATTAGAATTACTAGGTTTCAACTGTAGTGCAGGTGCACCAGTAATAACTTGACTTAAGTTTAGTTTTAAAAACTTGACTTCAACAAAAAAAGTAGTACAGTACTATAGTGAAATCAACACTTAGAGGTTGAACAATGAATGTTGACTTCATGCTTTACAAAAACAGAGAGAGAGAGAGAAACAAAAAGAGGACTGCTGTGGAGAGTTGACTTGATAAATATTTTCAGTCTTTATTATTTTTTTCAGTCCCTGTTTGTACTTGGTTATCAAAGCATAGACAACCAATCTAATATTATGTAATGCACTTTGAGCAACTCTTACAATTCAAATTAGGCATAATAAATTCAATTTATTGTTGTTGTTGTTAAATATTAATATTATTACTATTGTTATTAATGTTTTTAATTAGCCCACCTGACTTAATAAACCCACCGTTAAAGAAGTCAGAATGGACAGCCTTCTCGTTTGCTGCAAGGTCCATTAGGAGAGCTGTTGATCCTCCAGCCTGGAATAAAAGAGAGGCCTTTATAATTGTTTTCATAACTTGACATTGCTGCAATCAAGAAACAAGATTTATCCTTTACACACATTACAAATTCTAAAATTTTTCTATGATTTAAAACTGGCTCTTGACACTAACTTTCATCACGACGAATTGTTAACATAGGGCAAAAAATATAGATTAAGCAATTACTAGTAAAAACAGTGAAAACCTCATAATTCAAATATTCGGGAATGTACAAAAACCTCCAACTCAAAGGATAGAAATTACGTGTATACTCAAAGGAGTAGGATAAGGTTTATTTACTTAGCCACTTCTCAGTTCCATAGCCAAATAAACGAATTTATTCCATCGGTCATATACACCTCTTGGTAGGTTCTAGGATGGCAACTGTGTGCAATGAGTGCTTATAATAAAACTTTCATGCTTTGGAGAGGTCAAACTGCTAGGGATCAGAAAAAAAAAGTTCTGTAAGCCTCAATATGAACTTTGAAATAAGATTAAGAGAACTGAACATTATCATCTTATGAAATTTTGAATTGTGAGATCAAATCTAACAAAACCAAAGAGGAAACTTTATGAAGCCTCAAATGTAGAAAACTTCAAATAATGAAAAATTCTGATTATCGGACTTCAACTGTAGAGGTTTCTATTGCACATTATTAGAACAACTGGACTGATACGAAAAAGGTCCATAGATATGATAAAAGATTTTTTAACATTTGAAACCTAAACGATTAGCTCAGCATTATGAACAATAATAAATTTACCTGAAACTAAAAATTTAATAAAAAATTTAACAAATTAAGAAATTGCATAAAAGTGCGCTGGTTAAAAAATCTCAAGCCCTTACTCATATAATTATTAATAATCATAATCATTATGAATGAGCAGCTTTCTTCAGTCTCATGAATTCACTATCTCTCATTTAGAGTATCCTTGAGGACCACACATGGGGGTCAGATTAAAAAAATATACCAACAAGATATTCTTCTTTGTTTTTCCATGTGCCTTCTCTAGTGTCTCTTTGACCAGGAGAGTTGGTACAGCTTAATTTCATAATGGGCATGCATTGTGAGTATGATGCCATTCCTCAGTAGGTTGATCAGATGTAAAACTAAGTTAAAACCTTTTTTCATCACTTTCATAAAATTCCTATTTGATCCTCACTTCGCTAAATTCCTATTCAACTTGACTATTATGACAAGCAACAGGAGTCATGGTTGTACAGTTTTATTGCACTGGAGTTACAATGGAAGGCTTTCATTCTGGAGTTACAATGGAAGGCTTTCAGTCATGTTGTCACCATCCATGAAGAAGGCAAAATCTGCCTGGGCAGGAATTTGAGCTGTGCAACAATGCGCTGTGACCAAACTTTTTGGCTTCATGTTGAAAATGTGACTTGCACACTACAGCCTTCACTTTTCGACTGCGCAGCAAGTTAATTGCGCTTTCATGACAAACACATTGGGCAGCTGTAGATCGACCAGGTAGAGGTCCCTGATTCACATCACAAAGGTGTTGAGCAATAAATCTCATAAGTTGACTCCTCTCATCCACCAACATTTGGCTGAAAGACATTTATGTACAGAGCCTCACTTTTGGGGCAAGCTTAGAACCAGATTTTGTATCAACCAAAATTAATATGTCTCGCATTAATGTCCAAATGAGTGGTAAGTCGGAAGGCCTTGTTTTGAGATAGGCTTTCAATGTTACGTGGACGGTCATAAAGTCTCATTTTTTTTAGTTCAGATATTGGCAGTAAAACTATTTCTAAACTGTTTTCAACACCTGATTCGTTTTTATTGATGTTTTATGTGTTTAATTTCAATTGGTATGGTTGCTTAGGCTAGATATACATAATATATATAGATCTGGCTGTCTAAAATTTAATTGCAATTTTTTCCCCTTTCTGAAATTTTACAAGCCCTAACCCTGTCGACTTCAAATGCTTATATAACAGAAGCACAATAGAGCTTTTCTTATTTTTAAGTACAGAAAATAAGCTTTACTGTGAGTGTGATGTACCAATATCTTATTACCCTCCAATTTTGACTTAAGACTCATTGGGGCTGGTTGCACTCTCATATATCTTCATTCTTAAACTCATTTCTTTCTCGCTGGCTTGAGCAGCCTTTTATTAAAGTGGAAAGTTAAATTCTAAAGATTATTCTTAATTCCAAGATAAGAGTAAGACCCTGATCTCTCTGGCCCGTAATATTTTTCTGTGCTTCTGTATTTATCCACTTTAGAGCAGAATACCCACATAGTCAATGTTGTCAAAATCACCTGATGTTAGCCGACACATGTGATTGTGAATAAAGAATTTTTCTTGCTTTTTAGATTCTACATCTAGAATGGCTAGCGACTGCAAGGCAATAGAAATATAAATGTATCGATCAATGTATGTATGATTAAGTTCATTTTGTTTCTACTTCTGGAGAGTCAGTTTTACTTTTAGTTTTAGAATAAAAGCTGTACTGCAGATCTACTCATACAGTAGTAGATCTAGTAGTAGTGGAATCTAGTAGATTAGATCTAGAAAATTTAGATCTACTAGATCTAATCTAATTGAATTATTGATATTGATTTCGATCAACCTGGTTCTTGGAAAAGTCCTGGTCTAGGGGTCCACTGCAGTAATTCAAGAGTACTACCATTGGGCTTGAAGTCACAACAATTTCTTGTTCAAAATTACCACTATTTAGGTCAAATTGTTAGTTGTTCAAAATTACCGTTACGGCGTTACGCCTAGGCTTATGTTACTGAATTTGTAACTAGATCTATATCTAGTTCTAGATCTAGCTCTAACCTCTTCCATTTCCATGAAAGAACCTGCTCCCTCCGGGAACATTTCGTCGGCAACGATAGCTGCAGGCCGCATACTTCAAGGCTGGTTTATATTGTTTCTAATTTCAATCCGTCTCTTAAAGGACCTAATGTAGACTTTAGATCTATAGATGATGTATTTATAACAAGCCGTTTCATAAAATGAATACTCGGATTGTTAGTTCTGATTGTTTACATTCGATAGGCCTAAATTTTACAAGATTTCCAGTTATGCCCCTTATCCTGGGATGGTAGTGTGTAGACACCAGTCCTGTCACAATGTTCACAGCAGACTTGCTGCTGGATAGGGCCTAGCTACTTTTTTTTAATGATTAAATTGAGAGTACAAGATTAGGCTAGGTGTTCTTATTAATATTTAAAATTCCATACAACGACTTGATGTTTATTTCATTTTCCAATACGGCATGCGCTGGTACATACAATTTCTTAGAAGTAAAGTTTGTTAGATATAGGACTTTAGCTTGGGCCTCTATAAATTAAGCCTTTTTAACCATTAATGGACCAGTCTTGATAAAAATAACTGTAGGCTACATCGGGGCCTAAATTTATTTTATTTGATTCTTTGGATGCCTTCGAAAAAGCGATAATGCTCTCCAAAATCTTCACCTCAGTCACTAATGAGACCTGATGGTATAACATTAAAAGTAAGTAAGTATGAGATACCGTACATTAAAAGAATATGTCTACAACGGGATTTTTAGGTTCAGAAGAAAAATCCCGTTGTAGGCATGTTACCGCAATAGGCTTTAAAAGGGGAAACATCGAATAAATGAAGAAAAAAAAAAGCCAATTCTACATTTATGGCACACCCAAATCGACTTTTATATATTAGCAAGCCAAACCTGCAATGGGTCTACGGTCTTTTTGCTTAAATTCTTACTCTAATTCTCTAAAGTTCGCTCTATTTCTCCCGCTTTATCTGTGTTAGGGCCTCTTCTTTCCCCCGTTATAGGCCTACCCAAGCGCAGATAATAGACTTAATAGAGAGAGAAAAGCGGGATTCCTTAGAAGGCCCATTGTGGGAGACTGCATTGCCTCCCTTAATCTTATGATCGAAGAAAAACTTGATCGGTGCAAAGCCGCCCCATTTAACAGGTTTGGGGAGAGTTGATTGGTCGGTTGTTTGAATTTTAACGTCCCAGTAAACTTCGAGGTTATATCAGAGACGGCGCTGGGGACAGTTGAAAGCGTGCTGCTACACTGTGATGTAAGGAGCGCCTGCGTACACCACACCCAGTCACATTATTATGACACCGAACCGACCAGACTTAACACTAAATCCATAATGCCAGACAC
>BMAT01010285.1:162992-175441 GCA_019649035.1 Elysia marginata | reverse complement strand
TATTAACTCTTTCGCTCCCAACAATAACCTTCGACGCTGAATGAGTTCTAAAAAAATTGGGTTTCTGCATTGAGCTCTCTTCAATTTGATTAATGCATGGTAAATAACGTAAGTTAGTTCTTTGTGCAAAAAGGATCACTGCAAATTCAACGCTTTCAAAATTGAAAGAAACCAAACCATTCTTTTAATCTTAAAAGTTTGGTTTGTCTAATTGGTCCAGCTGACCTCCTTAAAGATAAAAAGAAAATTGATTAACTCAGATTTTGATCAAACTTCACACACACACACACAAACAAACTAATTTACAAAACGGTTCACCTGACCACGAAACATCACAGAATAAACAGATCTCCCGTTCCCGTTGCATTAAGAATAAAAGAAAAAAAGGAACTCGAATCATTAACAAAGCAGCGTTCTTCGGTCCGAAGATTGGTAACCATGACTCTCCATTCCTCTCTAATCTCAGCTTTCCGTTTGATTTCTCCATATTCACGATAGTGGATCTATTGCTCGATGTCGTCAGTCCAGCTTCTTTAAAGGCGTCCTCGGCCTCTTCTGCCCTCAATTCTGCCTTCAATTCTGCCCTCCAAGGCTAGCTGCAAAACATGTCCCGAGCTCACCCTTATAACATGACCAGCATAGCGCAATTTCCTCTTTATCAGCTGGTCTAGCAGTTTTTTGTTACATCGCTGAAAAAACATTCAATCAAGGCCACATGGAGTCCGTAAACTGGTGAAGAAAACACTTTCGAAAGAAAAATCGTGTGAAATTCAATTCTCATCATATAAGTTAGTGTGGCGAATACTAATCTCAGTAGCTGTAACTTTTAGCGGCTAATCATTTATGTTTACCGGTAACAACATTAACACCTTTATGTAATTCTAGAATTTTGTCGTGGACGGTGGCATTCTTGGATCTTGACATTTTTTGATTTCCTTGATACACAATTTGTTGCAGATTATATTTCAACAACGTTTCGGGCTCCGCTACCTGTTCTCTAGCTTTCCAGTAGGACTATAATAACTTTCTTCATTTTGATTTCAATGTTACTTCAGCGAATCTTGAGGTCTCAGCTTCTTCCTTATTCTATAGCTTTCCAGTACAACTATATATATAATTTCAGTGTGGGTTTCAATGTAAATTCAGCCTACCTTGACGTATCAGCTGGCAAGTGCCCATCATAACCTGTACTTATTGAATTTCTGTGGCTGTTAAACTAAGCCCGGTGTTCGCATTTAGTTAGTTAAGAAAAAAAAAGAAACTCCTTTGGAGTGAATGTATAACTAATTGCATCCTTTCTTTTGAAAACAGATTTACACAAATTGGCATGCTTGTAGAGGTCAAGTAATTACTCGAATGTTAGCGACTGTAAGTTATCCATGAGAGATTCTTTAAGGCTCTCTGGAAGGTCTAAATATATATCATAACGAAGGATAGCGAAGAGAAGACAAATAAGCTAATACACGAATGTGGGGAAAAAGTGCCCACTCCAAGAAAAATGCCTACAAGAAATCCTAGTATATCAGGTGATGGTAACACCGGAAGACGCAAAGGAAAAAAATACATTGGAATTAATGAGAACCAATTCAAAACAATGTACAACCAACACAATTCAAGTTTCCGACTCCACCACAAAAGATCTGCAACGGCCAAAAGCGAGCACATTTGGAAACTGAAAGAAGAAAATGCAAAGTTAAAGGTCTAATTGAAGATACTGGAACAGGTCCATACCCAACAAAAGGTAAACAATGCAATCTTTGCTTATGCGAAAATTTCTTTAAACTGAACAGAAAACAAAAGAAAGGAGTTTCTAAGCGGGTACATGTGTAGAAATAAACACCTCCTGAAAAAAATTCAAGACACCGGAAGGAAACAGAAAGAAACTATACAAACCTTATCTGAAGAGAGCAACAAGCTCAAAACAGACCTGTCGTAAGGTAGGCTGTCCAAGTCTTTACTATTATTTTTTTTTACTATTTGAGCACTTTTGAACCATGTAGCCTACTCTATCAGTAGCATAAATATTAAAAATGGTGTATAGAAAAAATTTATTTCGTTTTAAACTTTCATTTTCTGCAAAAGCTGCAAATTCGGAAAGTGGTTAAGAGAGGCCAATTTTATATTAATAAGTAGCATAACTCATTTTTTAGGGACAAGCAAATAAAGTCTGAAAAGATAGAGATATCAATCTTCTTCATTTTTTTACATTTTTATAGAAAAAAAAGTTGACGTCTCTCTTGGCACTGTCGTCTCCCTGCTCAGCCAGAGCGCCGGGGCAGATGATCGCAGATCTAGGTCTAGGTGTGTATATAGGGGCAGAATTTATCAATATTAATCAACCGTTTCAAACAAACCCCAATTGAGCTATTAAATATGTCTTTCGCCTTATGTGAAAGACTCTTGGAGTCTAGAAGTTAATAACAGGGAAAGATAGATTTTCAAAATATGAAGTTCGAAGTTCTGACACACATAGTGGTGCAACTAAGACGGTCTCAGTACCATGCCAAACAGCACAAATGTAAACAAACTATCTTGTGTATAAACATATCATTATGATCGAATCTTCAAAATTTTTTGGGCATGAGTTACAACATAGGCAATCTTAAAATGAGGGTGTAAAAGGCTGGCCCTTACACGGCAGTGTTTAGCATGAGGAGTGAAAGATATGTCCAGTATTGGGTAATTGGCCTGGCACTGAAGCCGTCTCGGATGCAACTTAATTAACGTAACCTATAGTTATTTCCCACGTTCTTCTCGGGCACGGGTCCACCGACAGAGGCGGCCATAATGAACTGCTGCTCGTCTTGACAGAAGCCGTTGGTCAGCCCGTCATGATCGGCGCCCAGACTGTGTCCAAGCTCATGGGCCATCACAGAGGCGGTGATAGGCAGCCACAGCTCGGCCATGGACACACTGTCCAGCTGACACACGCTGGGTATGTTGGACACCAGGCCCAGGATAAAGTTGCTCTCCCCGGACAAATCGTAGCCAGTCACCAAAACGTAGTAGTCTGCCTTGATTTGATGTTTAAGCGTGTCTTCCACCTATGAAAAAAGTAAATGAAAAAAAAGCCTTGTCGTACGTTATATGACACAATGAAGACAAATTATACAGGCAAAACAAGAAAAGCTTACCTTCTCCGGAAGTCAACACCCAAAAAATGCTGTTGTGCACATTTTAAACTAGACCTACAGGGTCTTAGGTAAACATTTTTCTTACTTTTATAATACACTTAATATCTCAAACTGAAAAAATATTCCGTAGCTTAAATTTTAAAAGACAGTTTGCAAGAGGCAGCGAGAAATACCATTTTATTTTCATAAAGTATATTCTTTAAAAGCCCAACCATGAATTAGCAAGTGCTAAAATTAACTGAATCGTACTGGGATTGACACCGCTTTTTCATAATTTTGTTCGTACTAAAACATTTCTAAAAAAAGCCTGGTTGTGTGTTTTAGGCCCATAGAAGACTAACTCTATAATAATAAAAGGCTCATCTAGAAGACGAAAATGTTTTAGTAACAATAATCATAACGAACTGGTTCTGACCTAATTCCACCTCACAACCTTGGAAACACCATCTCTTCCGCATTCCTTCTTGCAGATTGCGCATTTTTTGTGTGGCTCGATAGGAATGAAATTAGGTAGCTTTAAGAATTCGCTCTTTGACTACTTTGGATACACAATTCTGCACCCATAGGTAGATTTAGGTCACAACCATTGCCGGTAATATTTTATATATATTGATGCCATCCTTTATAATTATGATACAGCAATGATGCTAACCTGGGCTACTCAAGTTGCTGAATGCACAAACCGACCAACTTGACTTCCATTAAATTTTGACGATATTCATCAAAAATTTTATGTAAAAAGAATGGAACGTTTCTTACACTTCTTTTTACACTCATCTTCTTCCTATAAAAGCGAGATAACTTTAGCCAAAGCTTATTTTCTGGTTCATTTAGAAAATTGATTAATCTAGAAGTTACAAAGAGTAGAATTAAAAAATCGTTTTCACACCTGTGATAACGTATACAAGCAGAATACCATAACCGGTTCATTTTTTCAATGACTAAAATTAAAAAAAAAACGCAGTAAACTAAAGAAGCTTTTTTCAAATCGTATTTTGGTTAACGACTTAAATTTTTTTCTTTGTCATTGAAACAAAAGTTATTACAAATATAAACGTGGATTTTTATTTAGAGAATACTTTGATAAGCCATAAATAATAATTAGGCCTACCCATAGAACGAACTCGAACAGCGATGGCACCGAATCTACCTCCTTGTTGTCGCCGATAACGTAGTCACCGATGACCTTGTGAGACGAATGCGTCGCGATGTACAAGCCGACCACACGTACTTCCACATCCAGTCCCAGTTCAGGGTAATCCTCGAGTAGAGAGCCGTAAGCTGTCTCATGAAAGTCTCTCACGTACGTAAAGTACTGAGCGATTGCGTTCTTTGTAGCAACAGGGTCGGTTACTTTGTACTGTGCTTGGAACTTTTGATAACACAGAAAGTCACATACAAAGAAAACCTCGACGACCATCTCGTTAGTAGGATTCGTTGGTTCTTCTGTAGTTGTGGTCGGTGTTGGCAATGTTGGTTTATAGATATGTTCGAAACTGTTGTGGTACCAGTATTTTCTTTGTCGTCTTAGAATTTCAGCTAGATCGTACAGACCTTCTTCGTGCAGTTTGAATGCGGTGTCATTTGATGAAATGTAATCTATTTTATTTTTTGCCTGAACTTCAGTTTTCAAAGAGTTTGATGTGTTCCCCGAGGAATGCATTGAGATGTCTAGAATGAGTGAAGAGAAAATAACATTCTTCATACTTTACTTGATGATATTCTCAAATTGTAGCAAAACTTCAACATTTCGCCGTTTATCTTGTCAATAAATATTGCAAAAAAAAATTATTTCCTTGTTGTACTGTCTATTCCTCGTCAAGCGTCATTAGTTACCACTTACTCTGCCTTTTTAAAGACTTTGCTTTCTTTAATGTATTATAACTTTCTTTCTCTAGATGTCTGGTTCATTGTTTCAGTTAATTTTTTTAATTTCTCATATTTCTGCGCATCGTTATACGTTAGCACTGTCCTTTTATCATGGATCTAAATCAAGACATTCGTCGTGAAAAGTTGCTTCAAAGGTTATCAGAAATTGCCATTTCTTTTTTTTTAAATTACAAAACTACAAAACATTTTAGTAGGAAACAAAGAAACATGCGAAATTTAAAGTTATTGCTGTTATCACTTACCAATAAAGGCTCGATAACCGTTTGCATCAATATCCACAGAGCCGTGTTGTGCAGTTGTCGAAGATGGATAAATGGTGGTAGTTGACACTCTCACTTGAACAAAACTTGTTGAGGATTTTGTTGGCTGCTCCCGTGTAGCAAAAGCATTTCCTAAAGGGGGTTTCGCCTTAAGGAATAATCCCATATGATCCGACGAAAAATCAAAGGCAGAGGCCTTTTCGAGGAGATGGGTGTTGTTATCGCTTGGTTCCTCCCTTCCTGTGCTACGATTCGTCGCAGCATTTAACTCGTCGATTGTTGATGGTTGGATGGTATACTGCTCGCCTCCGATTCTAACACTGCCAAACATTTTGAATGAATTAGACGCTGCGTTGTGAACTACAAGAAAAATGGCGCGCTGTGTATCATCTTTGTAAGTTCTGCTGTGTTTCAAGTAGACTCTCGGGAATTCATCTAAGCGAATTGTCCTAGATGGGTGTGTAAAGTTCTCTTTCCCTGTATATTTTGTATTGAGTCTTGTGTACACGGGGATATCGCGGATTGAGCAATCCCCGTACCACCTAGCCGATGTTCTAGTACTAGCTTTGTGGGAATGGGGAGCACTGGTGCAGTGGTGCTGTTTCAAACGTAAGTGTATCTTGCCGTGGTGGGTTTCGAGGACGGAGTTGATTTCTTCGGGCATTGGATCCACAACATCTGGAGCTGGAGAGCCAGACCTTATGTCTGTGGCTTCTACTTTCACATTGACTGCTTCATCTGTCGAAGTAGGGAAAAAGTTCCAGGCATAAGTGCGAGATATTGTCATTTCAGCTACTTTACAGTGGTTTTCACTGGATCCATAAAGCAATTTAGCTTTTAGTAATTGAATCTTTGAAAAGGGCCTCATTTAAATTTCTTTGTTTAAGTTCTTTTTTACCTTTGTTTTTCTTTCAATAATTTTTTTTCCAGCGTTCCTATCTTCATCGTTTATTGCCTTTCTATTTTTCTAACTGTACCTCATTTCTGTTTGTGTGTATTTCTTTATAATTCATGTTTTTGTCTCTTCATTTATCACCGCTCACGCTGTCTCTCTTTCTCTGTGTGTCTCTGCCTGTCTGTCTCCCCCAACCCTCTCTCTTTCTTTCTTTTTGATGTCTTATATCATTTCTTTTCACTAATGGTTTTCTTCAATACTCATTACTTTACATTACAAACGAATCTAATCTTTTCTTAAAAACAACAACAACAACAAACAAACCTGCATTCTCCATGTGAGTTCCTTCACAAACAAAAGGGGGTCCAAGGAGACTGCATATCAAAAGAAAGACGACCGGACGCTCGACCTTCAATCTGATTAGCAAGCGTGGGATGGAGATGCCACACGGAGCCATACTGCTTGCTTGCTTGGCTCCCTGTATTAAGCTTTAAGACTGAGGTCCGAGGATGCTTTGAAACTCTGTGAAGTTACAACCTGTCAAGCTTGAATGAATAGGCAATCTTGGACAAGGAGGTTGAAACTGGAACATAATAAATATAAAGCACTACATATACACATGATATACTGGTATAATACCGGAAAAAAACCCTGTAATCTTGTGCCTTTGTATTCTTGTACTATCGATAGTAATTATAGTATACATTAATTTGTAACACATCGATTCTAAAAAGCACAATGAAAGCTCTAGGCGCTTTAATTCATATTTTCAAAAACCATAACAACTATGTGTATTTACACACTAGCAGTTCAAATACATCTCATTCATATTACAACAATACTCGTACATACAGTGAATGAAAATACCCTCAAATATTAAATATTGTGTTTTCTGATATTGCTAAATACGGCGTTCTTCATAAAATATCTAAGACAAACGCAGCATTTTTCGCACCTCAGAACTGATCAATGGCAATAACTCGTAGGAAAATCAGTGCATTTACCAAGACATTTTCCACCTGAAAATCAAATCAAATCAATTTCAGTTGATGTATGTCAGTTCATTATGCTTTTTTTGCTATGTGTCGAAATGTCCATGATATTACCAGTAAAGTGTTAAATACAGTAATAAGCTGTTTTACCTTTGTTGACCTCTGGATGACCTTTAGGTGACTGAAATGTAATTCCAATCGATCACAAGTCAAATAAAGATATTATAATTTTGACTCATGACGAAGTATCAACACTTCAAGGCAATAAAAAGGCCAGAGTTTTCTCCAGTTATTACCTTTACAATTATTGTACTACTGAATAGGGCGTCATTTACAAGTTATCTTAAGAACTGGTAGCATTTTTTTGCCAAGCGCAATTACTCTTACGGCTCTAAGCATGTGTACCCAGAATTTGATATATAAGTTGATACACGTCAGATTATGTTTATTTTTTGTATTTGCAATGCGTGCAAATATTAATTTATTATCAGCAAAAAAAGTTCAATAAAGTTGACCTCCATCTGACCTTTATTGTCCTCTGTCTAACTCTCAAGGAAGTGACCTAAAATTGAACTCGGCCAAAAATTTAGCTCAGGCATTACAAGTTTTACTCATGACAAATGCGCATTTTAACACAATCAAAAACGCGCTGTTTGCATAAACTTTTGAGACTGATTAAAATATGTTTTGTTTTGCTTAAAACTTTACGAGCACAATATTGACGTTTTAAGAAGATCACATTATTATTATTATTATTATTATTATTATTATTATTATTATTATCATTGATACAGTGTTAATTACGGCATTTTCTTTTAAGTTATTAAGGAGGGGGGGGGGATAACTTTCCATCTCATAAACACACGATGTGCAATAACTCGCACACGTTTGAAAATATTTACGCGTGATTGTGTATGTGACTTGATACATCAGGTCCTGTTTTTGCTTATTTGCAATACATTTAATGCAGTTTCAGTAGAGAATACTATGGTCATCCCCAATTTGGCCTTAACTGACCTCTGGATGACCTTCTTTCTCGGCGATCTTTGATAAGATTTTGTTTTTATTGAGAGTAACGTAAATCTATAAACATGTCCGAACAAGATGTTACAAAAAACACTTCTACAATTTTGTAGGTTTTTCCATAATGTAACTGTGCTATTGTGTTTTCCCCTATTTTAAAAAAATTGTAAGGTCTTCTTTGGATAAAATGTTCAACATTACTAGTTGATATAGTATGAGAGGGATACTGGGTAAGATGGTTTTTTTTTCTGACAGCCTTCTTTTCATCTTAGATCTATATCCTAAAAAATGTTTCTCCACCATCACAAACGACAGAATCAGGTTCCACGGTCAAAGACAGCCTCAAAAAATGCGCTTCAGGTTTTTTTAAGTCCTTCAACTCGCATACGAAACCCGAAGCATCATCTCACTGAAAAAATAAATTAAACAGAAGTGTCGTTCTCTGGTTGTTAGATATACCAATACTTACCAAGTCGACACGCAGAATACACACCATTATACACTTGAATAACAGGTTTAAACTTGCGAATTTTCTCTCCGGTAAAGATTCATCGTACGGGTTCGTTGATATAACACTTAGGGCGAATATAGACGGGGGAAGTATTGGAAAAAAATGATGACTACGTTGGAGTTTAAGAGTTTAAAGCGGACTGGCCTTCACTAGGGAACATGTGTTGACTCAAAAAAGTTTTGCCATATTATTTAAAAATGTAATTTAAGTGTTCCTTCAAACTAAATGTAATTCCTTTAAAAACACGTGTTGGATTTTTGTTCTTGTTTTTAAAGCTTTTTAATGAAAAAAAAACCCGGCGATTTAATGTTTCCGATCCTTTGATAGAAAATAATAAATGAAAAAAAAAACTAAAAAAAAAAAAATAATAAAAGAACATTTGACACCCCAAGAAATTTGTTGATTTACTCCTAGTCCGTTTAATAAAAAGGTTTGACGTCTGTTTTTGTATACATTTATAGACAATTTACTCCTGCGATAGCCATCAGCAGGTGACGTGTTGTTACGGAAATTAACAAACCTGCCTAACTTTACCTACTCCAGCTCACCTGATTAATATCACGCATCGCCGGCTAAACAGCCGAGGGTGTGATCTGCACTGAAATAAGTGTGATCTACACTGAAAGAAGGAAGAAAAATGCACGAAGCTTAAAATTATTAGTTTCTCAGCATTTAACTGCGTAGCAAGAATCTCGTTTTTTATACTAGATCTAGGTGTTTATAAACACTTCCCAATTCACGCCATTTAAATTAAAAGCAGAGTTTTCGACCCCTTTGTGACATCATTATTATTGTCGTCAAGGTCGTTAAAAGAAATAAAGACATAACGGATTCAACAATAAATTTTTAACGTGCGTAAATGAAGACTTTTGTCTCCCGAAATTTCTAAAAGCCAAAATTATTATTTTCCAGCCAAGATCACAAAAATGTAGGTTCTTTAAGGTATCTTCAAGCTGAAACTTTTTTATTTGCTCGTAAAAAAATAAAGTAGACCCCATCTTCCCCACTAAATAAAAGAAGAGAATAAATAAAAAAAAGGACAAAAAATTAATACATATAAATGTAGGTCATTATGTCCTCATTATTTGGGTGTTTATCTCCTCTTTTTGTGAGCCAAGAATTTGAATATTGATCGACAAACCTTTATACTTCACAGAAGTGTGGATAAGCAAGTCAAATTTTTTAAAGTAAGGTATATATTTTAGCTCTAAAATAGGTCACGACAAAAAAAAAACGTGTAAGACACTTACATAAATACGGACAGGACTAACAATAAAAAAGCAATAATATTATTACGAACAATACAAAATGTGAATGATGAGATAGAAATATAAAAATGTACCTAGAAATCTAGATATAAAATCTATTTGCAGGAACAAAAGAAGAAGAAGAAAAGGGGAGGGGAGGAGGCGGGGGTACTAGGGGCGAGGGGCCTGAGGATCTAGGAAAAAGCTGACAGCTCACTTGTTTCATTACTGTATTTAGAGCTAAAACATATACCTTACTTAAAAAAATTGACTTGCTCTACTGCAACTCCTGCTCAATTCACACAAGTGTAAAGCACATGATTTTAGCTTAAGTCAAGTTCGGACCTGACAGTCACAGCTTACAATAAATCTTCGATGGTTTCGGTTAACACATTGGGCAGATATACGATGTAAGCCATATTTCTAATAATTTTAATTTCTCGGATTTGCTCTTGTTTCCTCTCTTTTCGGTTCCGTGCTTTTTTTCTTACTGCTTCTTTACTCTCCTGTCTTTGTTCGCGATATTTTTTCCCCTCAGTTTTTAAGTCTTTCTCTCTTAGTTTGTCGCTTACTTTTTTAGCCACCTTATTTCTAGTTTTTCTTTTCGACGATCCTTTACAACCCCCACCCCCCCAACTCTCTCTCTCTCTATTTATCTCTCTCTGTTTCTCTCTCTCTTTCTGTCTCTCTTTCTCTATATCTGATTCTGTCTCGCTATGCCTCTCTCTCTTTCTCTCTCTCTTTCTCTCCCTCGATCTATCTCTCTCTTCTACCTTACTGCGTAAAACAAATTTTGTAATATTGTTGCCAATATGTATATTGACACAATTTTCCTCGCCTGTTCTTTATATTTTAAGTTCAAGTCTTAACCATCGTTAATATTACAACCCAATATCATCTCGCTTTAATTCACTCAATTTCTCTCCCCCCTCTCTCTCTATGTGTATCTGTCTCTTCCCCCTCCCCCCTGTACCGTGCTGTAGAAATAACCAATACAGATTGCTCTTTTGTCACCCTTTCCGCTCTCGTTTCCTTTATAATCACTCTATCTCTCTTTTATAATGAAAGCGAAAGGTCTTAGTTTTCTTTGTCTGTCTGTCTGTTTCTGTCTCTCTCGCTATGCCTCCGTGTCTCTTTGTTTCTCTCTCATACCAATTTCGCATAAGATGGCCTCAGGCTGCTTAGGAATGATACAAAAAATCTTTCTATCAGTCACAATAGGTCTTACCTATATGTACGTCACAACTTGGGAAACACAATCTGTTCCGCCTTCCTTTTTGCAGACTACGCAAAATGAGCTCCTCTCTGTGTGGCAACGATAAGAACAAAAAAAAAACAGAACGCGGCTAAAATAAAACGCACTTAGACCACTTTTGATACAGAATTCCACACCAATAGGTAGATATATAGGTAAGAATCTTCATGACCGCTAAATAAGGTCAGATCAAAATGTCAGATTGTGAAGCTGAAATCACAAGAAACGTTATATTGTGATGTATGTGATCAATTGTTAGATATTATGTGCTTTATTACCTTCCGCATTCCAAGTTCTTAAAAGACCGAATTGTTATTGGCCAGTTACTAGTTTTTAATAACAATTCGATCTTTTAAGAACTTAAAAAGCTTAAGTCTATCCACCAAATGTATCTGAGATATAACTGGTTTCCGTCTCTAGATCTACAGGACTTTTTCTGTTGTAGCACCTTCGATTATAAAATTTGGAAAGTAATAAAGGACATAATATCTAACGATTTATCACATACATCACACTATAGGCTACATTTGATTTTTAGCTTCACAATCTGACATAGAATCTAGATGTAGACCCACTGAATTTCCATCTCAACAATATAGATCTAGTTCTACAGATCACACCTTTGTGAAGGAATTCTTTCCCGTTCAGATATTAGGACCTTATCTCGGTCTAGCTTTTAGTTTATCATTGTCACTAAGCCTGGGGTCTTTTTTTTTTGCTAAAGCTAGAACACAAACTTTCGTTAAACTGGAAGAATAAAGTCCTTAAAGCATTATTACAACAAAGAGGGAAAAACAGGCACAAAACTAGTAAGGAAACAGGATGAACATTATCTCTTTAATACAGCTGTAGAATAGTGTAATATTGTACCGCCTAATGCATTAAACACTCTCTTTATTTCAGGAATTTCTATCTTCCGTGATATCTTTCACACACCCCCATCTGTCTTTTTTTTCACCTCACTCACTTTTTCTTCTCACTATATTACCGTCTCTGTGGCCTAGCGGTAAGTATAAGACACTCGCTCAGAGTTCGGGAGGTGCGTGGTTTGATCCCCGGCCTAGTCAAACCAAGGACTTTGAAATTGGTATTAACAGCTGATCCGCCTAGTGTCTGGCATTATAAATTTAGTGCTAAGTCTGGTCCGCCTGGTGTCAACATAATATGGCTGGGTGTGGTGTATGCAAGCGCTCCTTACATACACCACAGTGTGGCAGCACGCTTTCAATTGTCCCAAGCGCC